>JAZHYW010010760.1:0-130876 GCA_037355805.1 Ixodes ricinus | reverse complement strand
CAGTGTCCGCTCTTTATTTTGTGTATATTACTCTATGAACACGCCGCTTCGCGCATCGTTCCCCGGGTGAGTACTACCGTTGCTACCGATTCCTATCGCCCTGTTAGCTGTTAATTTTGCTTCATTTGTCCCGCTTGCAGTCGAGAGGAGCCGTTTACGAACACCCGCGCACATGTCATAGGGGTAGACAGAGCTCTGAATCAACAATCGCGACGCGAGAGCCGAGTGCGCTGCGATTTGGCCGCCCGCGCTCGCTCCGTTGACTCGCACTGTTACGTATGCCTTCGAGTTCCGCTTATTTGACCAAGATACAGCACGCCGCTATGTCGGCACGAACCATTTCTCCGAATGTTTGCGAAGCTGAGGCATATGCAACGCTGCGGCGCCTGATAACTGCGCGCTGCGGCGCGATCCCTTTGCAAACGCCGACGGCTCAATGTCGAGGCTTGAATGCGCCTATGGCATGCCTCCGTAATCTATCTGTTAAGCGGTTGTTAGTTGCCGACGCCCTTTTTCAAGTGCAGAGATGTGTTGCCGCGAATCATTTGTCCGAATGCCTCTGAAGCCGCAACACCGTTCGGCATATCGAACGCTGCGGTGCCTGACAAACTGCGCGCAGCGGCGCGAGCCCCTCGCAAGCACCGGTGGCCCAAAGTCGCGGCTTGTATGCGCTTATGGTACGCCTGCTTAATCTATCTGATAAGCAATTGTCAGTGGCAAACACCCTTTTTCAAATACAGAAATCTGCTGTCACCCAGGCAGTTATCTTGAAACTCGTAGTTCGTTCGATAATTTTATTTTTCTAGTTAGGATGTCAGCTCAAGGTGTTTTATTTCTTTAGGTCACCTTCAGCAGCAACATGCGCGGTGGTACAGTTCGCTGTGTACCAGGCCGTGCAAACAGTACTGCCAGCGCACAGCATGTTTCCTGGCACCTCTTTCCAAAAGACAGCGTCCAGCGAAGCGTTAGGGTGAAGACAACTGCGTGGAGTTGTCGGGCGCCGCAGCGTTGGATATGCCGAACAGTGTTACGGCCTCGCTGGCATTCGGACAAATTATTCGCGGCAACAAATCTCTGCACTTGAAAGAGGGCGATGGCAACTGACAACAGCTTAGCAGATAGATTACGAAGGCATGCCATAGGCGCATTCAAGCCGCGACATTGAGCCGTCGGCGTTTGCGGAGGGATCGCGCCGCAGCGCGCAGTTGTCAATCACCGCAGCGTTGCATATGCCTCAGCTTCGCAAACATTCGGACAAATGGTTCGCGGCGACAAAGCGGCGTACTCTATATTGGTGAAGTAAGCGGAACTTGAAGGCATACGCTACAGTGCGAGTCAACGGAGCGAACGCGGGCGGCCAAATCACAGCGCACTCGGCTCTTGCGTCGCGATTGTTGATTCAGAGCTCTGCGCATCTCTATGAAGTGTGCGCAGGTGTTCATAAACGGCTCCTCTCGACTGCACGCGAGACAAATGAACGAAAATTTACAGCTAACTGCACGAAAGGAATCGGTAGCTACGGTAGTACTCACCCGGGGAACGATGCGCGAAGCGGCGTGTTGTCCGTCGGCACTCTCGTCGAAAAAGGCAAAATAAAGACACAAATACTATATATATACAAGAAATATCGCGCGCAGAAGAGAATAGAAACACTTAGAAGCAATAAAATAATACACTGAAATAGATAAAAATAGGTAATAGAATCGAAAAACAGGATTAAGAGGAGACAACCGACAAGGCATTGCGATCTCAAGGCAGAGCGGCCAGGCGAGGGACAGTCTCTCCCACAATTCCTTGCGCGCGGGCCGGGGCGCTTGTGAAAATTGCAAATCGTCTATTGCGTCTGTATCCATTTGCATGAGTACGGTCGACAAAGGTGGTACCTGATAGTCAATGGCCAATCTAAAAGCAATGGTTTCGCCGAGAATAGAGTAAGCAGGATTTTAACGCCACTTAAATTTACTTCGTTTCTTCCAGAATCAATACGTGTGTGCCGTAGAGCAAGTCCCGTGCGAGAATAAAATCGTGTGTGCAGTTGAAACGATAAAACAATGCGAAGGATAGTCATTTCCATTTGTGATGGATACGGAAACTACGCCGACTGAGTGAATCAAAGATTTGTTAGCACAACCTAGAGAACCTTCATTCGAAGTTGTGCCAAAAATTCTTATTCATTTCTAATACTTTTCCTGATAATAGATATAGATGCGCCAGTGTCGATTAATATCGAGAATCTCACCTTCCTGATGTTAATGTCTAACAAATTCGATTTTGAAATGGCGAGTAGGGCATGTTCGTTAAGTGCAGAAGTAGATGTTCCCCCTGAGCTGCTGCATTTAGCATTCCCCGTAAACTCAAAAAATTTGTAATGGTGTAGTCGCACCGAAGAATTAAAGAGGAGCGATAGATAGGCGACAAGGTCCTGAAGCGGTGACCACGTTTGGCGGGGATGCTGAACATCACGACTTATTGTTGAATCTGGTGGGGTAGTTTGTATCTCCATTTCTGCGATTGCGATTGTCGTACCGGTCCTATTTGAGGTCGTACAAAGCAGCTGGTCGCGAAGCGTAGACGGTTCCTGAAGTATCCCACGACGATGACAATACCATGCGTCATGTTCTTGTATATGCCGTAATAAAAACTAGTAGGGCGTGGAGTTCCTTGTGGAGACTGGTTGTCCCAGTGGCGTGCTCCGTTGTTATTCCGCGGATGAAAAGGTAGCACTGGCTCGGCTGATGCGAAGAACGTTAGTAATGGCATACAAGTGAGGTGGCGCAGACAGCTTTTGTTAGTGTCAGAGAGGAGGTTGATAATTCCTCACGAATGAGCAGCCGCAGGTTGTCCTTGGTGACGGCTTGGACGATGGGAAAGGATGAGCAGCGATGGGAAAGGATGAGACGGTAAGAGTTGCGCGAATCACTCTTTAATTAGGCCTCTGATGAGAGTCTTCAGCTGGCTCGTAAAAGCAGTACCCGTGGAACGCAGTTTTGTTGCCTGGAGACGGTGGCTTGTCCTGCGACGAGACGGTTTCTATCCGCTTTCTTTCGTCGACACTCCTTATTTAATTGAGCCACCGTAGTCGGGCTAAGTAATACGCACGTTGGAAACGCATTCTCGGCGATGCCTTTTAATATAAGCCCTACTTTCCCTGACTCGGACATAGAGGCATTGGCACGCTTGCAGATGTATTAGACGGATTTTATATAAGTGATGGCATCATCGCCCACTGGTTGTGCCCGGAAAGCGAGCGTGTGTTTGACGTTTTTCTTGCGATCGACTGGACAGCCGACCACCTATGACAATTTGGTCTTACGAGTGTCCCAAGTGTTTATTTTATATTTGTGGTTATCAAAACACCTTGGCGGTGTTTTTAAGTTGAAATAAGAGGTTGGCTAGCTTAAAAATGCTGTCTCAGGCATTATGGAGATTCGCCCATCCGTATGGGCGAAGCCAATCATCGATGTCGTCTGTTTCGAAGCTGCAAAAAGGGGGGGGGGGTCATTCTGGCTGTGGTGTAGGATTGATCCGATACGAATACAAGGGGCGTCCTGATCCCCTTCCACCATCTCGGCCTGTGGTCGTGGAATTTTGCTGTTGCTGCGGAGCAACGTCTTGGCTGCAGAGGCCCGGAGAAGGACAGCACCTACGCCAGAGGATGTTGTGATGACTGGGATTCAAAGTCGAGACGTCTGCTCAATGGCGGGGCTTAACCCTTCAACGCATGGTGTATTTGACATTATGCACTTCTATAAAAAGTGTCTTATGGACGCGAATGCATGCTGTATCAAATCCGATACGTGTTTTGTGCCATTTGTCTCAAGACTAATCCTTCAGATGGAGCCATTTGACTTCCCGGCGCTCGGATGCACGGCTGGCTGACATCGTCAAGGATTTCAGGGGGAATCTCAACTGCCAGGCAGTACTCTCAACTTCCTGGCTGTGCATTCCTAATGTTTGAAAACTGCCAGAATTGTCTGTTGCGCTATGCACGATCAAAGGCACAAACTGCTTTCTTCACATCCACAACCCTTGAGGCACCAATGCATCTTGAATCAAATAGAATACGGGAAGTAATTTTGGGGGTTTCTGAGCTAGAATATATAATATATATTTTTTTGATAATTCTTACAGTCATGTTTTATAGTTACAAGCCCTCCCAAATGATTTCGAAAAAATAAAAATCTTGCATTTTGGGGCATTCCAACTGGCCGCCACATGCTCTATACCGATGACGCTGCTACGACACCTGCCACAGCCGGTCTTCCTCTTTCGCGTGGAACTATTTATGTTTTAACTGAAGATATTTTGAGTGATTCTGTAGGTGCATTGACTATGTGTGTTACTTTTGAGATATATACATTGGTCTTCTAATATAGCTTCAAGCTGCAATCGATCACCGGCCAAATATTTGATTACAGCGTGAAGCAAAAACATTTAGCGCAAAACTTCTCCGTGTGCCTAAGCATAAAGCTCGCTGTGCTATTTTTATTTATCTTGAGTTAGATATCCCCTCACCTGCCCGTTTCAAATGAAGTGAGCATCGAACCGCCGACTGGTCGTCTATTGACTACGGCAGCATCAACGATAAATCTTGTCTACCAGTCCTACTGCTCCGACAAAATGTTTATTATATTGCGTGAAATAGTGTAACTAGCAAGGGTCGAAGGCCCGAAGAAAAAAAAAGTGGTAATATTTATCGCGCCAGCTAATCCCGAGCGACTAGCGGCATGAAATCGAGAAGTGCCACAAATGAAGCGACAGCTTCGGAGCTCTGACGGAATTTGTCAAAACATTTTTCAAGTCACATGACGTCTGCTAGAGTGGCACATGTTGAGTATAAAGGTCGTATTCTCCTGCATACAATGAAAAGACCAAGAATGTCACAAATTCCAGTGCCATGCATTTTTTCTTGCTATCTCGACTAGTTGTTGGTGAAGAGGAAGAAGCCTGCTTTAAAACCGCCGGCATGGCGGCTGCTGTACCGTCTTTTACTACTTGACAGAGACTTTCCGATCAAAAGTTGTAATACCGGTAAGTCTCAGACCTGAGGTGCTGAAATGCTTGCACAGTGGTCACCTAGGCATTAGCGAGTGTAATGGGCGTATGAGACAGATACTAATTTGGCCGGGAATCAATACAGATATCTCAGATATGGTCAGCCGATGCGAAACCTGCATGCAGTTTGCATACCGCCAGTAAGAGGAGCCGCTTCAACAACGAGGTGAACCCCTACAACACAGCGCATGAAGTAGAGGAGAGTTGTTCATATAGGGGGAAAATCATATCTGGTCCTTGATTCTGCTTATTCTAAGTTTTTCGAGGTCGCCGAGCTACGAGACGACCCATCAAAAATTGTTATCGACATCATGACAAGTATGTTTTCTCGCCATAACATCCCGCTCGAAGTTTCTACTGCCTGAGGCCCAGAGTTCTCGACAAGAGAAGCCGCCGTGTTGGTATCGCACTATGACTTCAAGTATATAATGTCTAGTCCGCAATCCCAAGATTGAATGGACTTGAGAAAAAAAACACAAAAAGTTAAAAGACTGCTGAAAAACTGTAAACATTCCAGGCAAGGAATTTAGTTAGGTTTACTAACCTAAAATACTACACCACTTGAAAGCCAGTTGAGTTATACATAAGTTGAAAGGCTCTATACTGCCCCGCTTCGTGTCGCAGACGGCTAGACCTGTGCTAAAACCCAATCAAGACAGGAACCACGGTCGAACCCTTTCTCATTTGGACAGTGAAGGCGCCGTAGAAGTTCGAGATGGTAAAGCACGGTCGACAAAAGTACGAATGATATGTGCCAACGGTCCAAGATCGTTCAAGGTATAAACATGGAAAGGCACACATCTGTGCCGAAACCGCCAATACTTACTGAAGACTCGGAACGAATAACTCATTACGAAAAGGTAGGGTGTGAGGAATATGACGCGGTAGTTGAGGATGTTCTAAGCCCTGTGGCAAAATGACAAACGGCTCTTTTTCTTGTCAAGACACATCACATCCGGGTACAAGCCGGGTCTAATGTGAAAACAAAGCGTGTCAACAGCTGAGTTAATCTATAATTGCACCTCATCGGCCTACTCGTGAACTTCTTTCAATTAGATAGCTAATGTGTGACAGGGATATTAATCAAGTGATTTGATATCTATGAATATATTTAGAGCAATTTTATGTTTTTTCTGCAAAATATTATGTATCGGTCATGAAGCTAGCCTATCATGCACGGGTCCTAAGGAGACGACGACGAAATAAATGTGAAGACAGAGCTAACGCCAAATTATAGGCATTCGGATGTAACGTGTCATTTTTTCATGTGCTTAGCTGGCACAACATAACTCCGTGATTTCTCATTTCGGTTTAGACTTCACAGAGAAGGCTAAGCAGAAAGAAGTAAAATAATGTCATGGTTGCTTAAAAGTTTTTTAAGTCTGTCACAAATTTAAATCACGCTGTTTCAAATAAAACGTGTGTGCTAAAGTCAAGTTGCTGAAAGGAAACATCGGTGTAATAACTGACACAGTACACGAGAGGCTAAAGGACAGACATATTGCATGTCATCTACTCCGAATCGCAAGTTACAGTACATTGGGTCTCCGAATTCACAGCACGGTATGGTAGATACCGGAAGCACAGTGGTGTCAAGAATTCGGAAAGTTAACGCCTATGCACGCTATCAATACGACCATGCGCCCGCGAAAGACATGGGTGGCGCATGGCAACCAGCTTGCTTTGGCCCTCATTCTAGCCCGAATTAGTGCTCAAACAATTAAGCGAGGTTGGTGCAATTGTTGCGAAAATTTCGCACTTCATCATATAGGAATGCAGCACTTTATCACTCGACGAAGATCTTGTGTGTGCAAGGACACGGGCGATGTTTATTTCCGGCCACTCCGTCGTGCTGGGCAGTGTAACCGCAGTGTAGTTCAACGGCGTACCGCTCGATTCAAATCTAGTCTAACTAAAACCTTGATTGCACGTATACTTATAAGCTAGATCATCCAAAACATCAGCAGACGGAGTAATAGACGCCGTCAACAGATTCGCAACACGCCCCAGCAGTTCAGCCTGACCTGGTAGTCTTTTCCGGCGGTGTTTGTCTTCATTTTGTTTAGCTGCGTGTCCCTTGATTATTTTAGCTTGGGATGTAAAACTACAAGTAAAACAAAACATATATATTAAATATATTAGGTTTTTTCCCATTATACTTGCCTTGTTTATGCAAGGTGTCCAAAATAAATCTCTAATGAGTCGAGTTGCACGCAAAATAAAATGCCACAGAATATTTGATTTTTCGTTTCTTCTTTGCCATTTATGTGAAGTATTGCGAACCTTTAAGGTTCGCAGGTCGTCCAATCGGCTCTCATTTCCTCACCTGCTTATTTTACACACTTGTTCCGAGCAACTTATTATTGCTCCAAAATCACTGAGAAAGCAGCATACACAGTGGCGTCCCGGTGATGCACCTAGCAGAAGCATTCGCATATACACCGCTTGTTGCATTACAACTTAGTTTCCGATCAATGTAGGCGTGCCTGAGCACAGCGCTATACAAAAATATTCAAAGCCACAATCGACGCTAACATTTTTTTTTTATGGAAGCCCTGCAAAATTTGTTTGCATAGCACCCACGCGCTAGAGAAAACAGCCGCTATAATTCCCATCCCTGTACGTCTACTCGATCCTCGCAAACAGTCGACGAGCTATATAACAAAAAGAGGAGCGAAAAATATTTCTCACGGATTTATCGCTAAGTGGCACTGGTTTATGTCATCCCGTAGTGATTACCGCAGACTCAAACATTCAAACGCTTTCTAGAGGCATTTGTAGAGGTATGTTCTAACGCAGATAAACGAAAACCACGGCGGTGTGCCGCAGTCGCAGTCGCAGTCGCTTACAATTGTGGAGAACATAATTGCATTCGAGCTCTAAGCAACTCCCCGGGTCGAATGACTTGGGAACACATAGAAAGCAGCATTCGAAATGGATTCGTTTACGAATGTAAAGGTGCAAACTTTTACTCCATATCAAGATGGAGAAACACGTCCGCGGGAGGAGCACATGCGATCAAGACGATGCGGGTCAAGGCCCGAGGAGAGCGGGTCTGAGCGGGCCGATGTAACGCGGTCACTGTCAATTGCGCGGCGGCCAAGGCGGATTGGCGCACTTCACGTGTTGCACGGTTCCAACATTGAGGGGTGAGAAAACACGGAGCGGCTCTTTTCAGGATTTAGGTTCCAAAAAAAAAAAAATCGAAATTGTTAGATTTTTTAACCTTGAATTATCTCACGTACCACTTTAACTACCTCAAGATACGTGTACGAGCGCAACAATTTTGGAGGGTTGTGTATGGTATGGTACAGTTCAAGAAGGTAGAGCGAGAGAAAGGAAGGCTGGGGAGAAAAGAAGCAGACGGAACGCGGCAGATTAGGGGGAAGACTTCCTTCTCCTGCGTTCCGTGTGCTTCCTCCTCTCCGCCCTTTCTTTCCTTCGCCCTACCTTTTAAAGTTGCAACAGACAATATCTGTTTTCCTCAAAAACTTAACAAAATACATATTGTTTTGAGTGTGCTGCGCACGCTCCACGATACACGCATTTCGCATAATGATCAGCTCGAGCTTGAGCATAGTAAGCCAGGGGCGTTAATCCTGCAGAGTGCAGGTGACCGCGATGTCAATGGCCGCCGCAGCCTCGTCCGATAGCTACAGCAAGCATGCAATTCCGGAAAATGCTGCTATAATCACTGGCAGCTTACGAAACGCAGTTCGTGGCCAGTCCAGAACACCTTATTATCGCTCCACAGGCATTGAGATAGCCGCATCACACGATAAGAAGGCCAAAGAATAACTAACGAAGCATAAATTACAAACATCATAAGTCACGCCGTGCGCTACTTCAGCTATATGTGACCAAACAATAACTGGCAGCTTTAAAAAAAAAGTTTGTTTTATTGCGATCTGGCGTCTTGCTTTTTGATTTGTTCTTCGGCACTGTTATCTTCTGCTGCCGGAATCGTACTAGCTACTTAGCGATGATATAAGATACTGAGGAATTGCCACGACCGGCTGCCTCTCAGTGGCTGTATGCGGGTTCTTCTATGTAGTATACGGAAGGAACCGGAAACGTGGTTCACAGAACTCGATGTCCATTTATCTTATTATCTTTCACTTAATATCACCTAATATTCTCGGTTCTCATCTCATTGCTTCTCCGTTTTATACTCCGTTTCACATTAAATACATTCGCTGGCAAAGCTACTATCCGATGAAGCCAATCAAGCGGTGGCAAAAAGTACATCGTCGTCGCGCTCGACGTTCGATCAAGCACGCGTAGTGAATGCGGCCTTGCACTTTTCTCTGGGCTTGCTGGGTTAGTCGGTCATAGTGATTGCACAAAAGAAGGCGAGCGGCGTGACGACGCACTTTTGGTGGTGCTTGATTGGCACTATCGGATCGTAGTGTTGGCTGCGTGTGGACCTATACTCGTGTTCGCCTCAAAAGCCATTGTACAAAAAAAAAATCCGGCCCCTCGCGGAGCAATATTAATTTCCCTCTTTATCTATTGAGGTATTTGTATGGGTGCATTTTAGGTTAGCTATATGTTACCTTATAAAGTCTTACACGCTTAAAATACCAAAAGCCTCGCTTCTTTATCTCCGACAACCGAATTTTGCGACAACTACTTCGCGCGGTGAATGAAAAATGCGCAAATTGCTCTTTCCTTGAGGTGACAGCTGCTAGTATAGTGTGAAAAATCTCAGTATAGCTGTTAGGGTTGGCGCATCCGCTTGACGACGTTCATACGCGTCCTCCCCTTGAAGACGCCTGTAGGAATTCAAGATCGTTTTCCTCGAGCAATAAATTGCATCGGAGCGCTTGCGAGCCAAGCAGCTGAATGTAGCTCAGCAACTTTGAGACAAACGATCTTTTGAGCTTAGCTTTGAGCTTTGAGAGTATCCGGGTGCGAAATCCGACTCAAAATATTATATACTTTGAAGAGTGTATTTATCAAAAACTCTCAAGAGAATGAGGAGAGTTTTGACAATAGCAGAGGCTATTATACTATATCGTTTAGCTATGTTTCCTTATTGCGTGACTGAAAACTTTTCCGTCCTTCCATCTAGGCTGGAGGAATTTAAGGGCCAGCTGACTGGGAAACAGCTCAAACAAAAATTATTAAACGTATTTGTGGGGCAGCTTATCTGGCTATTCATGTTAATGCTATAGTGTTTAGAAGTTAGTGAAGCAGAAACTGTGACGTCGGCGTCGGCGTCGGTGGGATCAAAAATCTCATAATGCGAAACGTGCAGCCACATGTGACGTCATACGTGGCTGTGACAACATGTCCATAATGACCCTTTAAATTTAGCGCGAAGATTTTCCGCTAAATTAAGCAGAACATTTTTCCGCCAAATTTAGCGGAAAACTTTCCCACAAAATATATTGAAAAATTTTCCTCCGAATTTAGCGGAAACATTTTTAGCCAAATTTAGCAGGTCGATAAGGTTATGATGCAAAAGATTAAGTTCGGCTAGTTGGATTTCCATTTGAATTGAACTCCTAAAAGACAGGGGCAAGAGAAAGGAGTGACAACACGTTGGCGTACTCGCTACTGAAATTTTATTTTGAAAACCACACTTATATACGGTTCGTAACAAAGCACGTTAATTACCCTAGCCCCCACTCTGTCAGCAAAATTACAAATTCCTTGTCAACAAGGATCAGTGATGGTTCGCCGACACACTTGCTTGGGACTTGTTTTTATTTCAAAGGCTTCCTCTATCTCTCCAATTTTATTCCTATTCGTTCTGAGGATCTTAATCTCCGAAAAAAGTGGAGTGCAATAATGTCTATTATAATGCACTGCCAAGTGGCCCGAGGGTTACTGTTTACTGGCAGCAGCATGCTCCCTTGAGCGATAATTAACGCAACGCCCAGTTTGGCCCACTAAGAGCGACCGCACATAAGTAGGATGTCATACACCACACACGTGAAGCATTCCACAAATTTATTTTGGGGATTTTTCTTGCGATCATCATTCCCCAAATGGCGAACATTATTTTGCGGCAGAAACCAGATAGCATATTTGGAGCAGAAAAATCTACCGGGGAATCATAGCGTTCAGCAACATTTTTTTAAGTTGCGAGAAAAAGTGTGTATGTAAGGAATTATTGCCGCCCTTGGCCTCAAGTGCCTTCGGAAGCTCTTCTCGGCGCAAACGGGCTTTTTTTTATGCCATCTGCAACGTCAATTAGCGTCTGGTATGGGAATTCAGCACTCAAGAGTCGGTCGACCTGTCTCTAAAAGCTGCTTCGCATTTCATCAGGACTTGATTTTATCAAAGAGGCTCCGAGACACGAAGGTTGGAATGCCTCTTCTTACTAGTTTGGAGTGGGCTAAGTTGTATGGAAGCACAGCTTTCTTTGAGCAGGGTTCGTAGACACAACGAATGTTGTCGAGCGATAATTCAAAATTTAAATAAAAAAAACTGGATACTTTCCTTCGTAGTTTTCTCATGCGTAAATTTTAATCAATGGGCGCCAGCCGTAAAAAATGCCCAACACATCGGCTGCAACTGCGTCCGAGAACTCAATGGGTGGGAGAGCAATGACCAAGAAGTCATCTACGTACCTAAAGATCTTTAAGATATATTCACCCCCGCTTCTCAAAAATAGCATGGTCGCATTGAGCTAAGAAAATGTCGCAAAGGACAGGTGCAACCTGCGACCCCACACAGATGCTTTCGTTGCCGTCAAAGGAAACAAAAGTGTGGTTTAGGTAAACTGACAAAAGTTCAATGAAGCCCTCCATGCTAATCCCGCTAGCGTTCCGGAAGGCCGTCTCAGCGTTAGTTTCTATACACTGTTTTTACTGCATTAAAAAGAGGCTAATGAAGCACAAATAAGAAGAGGCTTTTACATTAATAGAGAAAGTGTCGCATTTTCCCCTATAGGCCCCTTACTTTGGAATTCCAAAACCTCCTTTGAATTACGAACCAAATATTTGTAATGCAGTTTCAGAGCGGAAACATGGGTGCAGTGGAAGGATGAGATATGACACTGCCACGAATCCATTTCCGTCACAATCGCCCTAAACGGAACATTCAATTTATGCGTTTTAGCCGGGAAAAAGTTTGCTTGACCGCAGACATGGCCACCGGACGACAAGCACGGCGATCAAAAACCCTGGTCGCACCACACTCGTATCTAAGCCATTCAAAATCGTAGCGCGCGGTTTATCTTTCGTAATTATCATGGTTCAGCTTGTGGGTCATCCATAAAATCTAACTTATCTATGCCCCTCCTTTCTCTGCGCCGTAAAATATGACTTCTATTAATTTTTTTTATATTTTCATAAAATTTACTACTCTATTCCCACTCTAAAAGAATAACTTATTCTCCCTCCCCCGCACATTTCCTTTCACATTGATCATCAGTATAAAGTTAGAATTCCCCGTAGTCGCAAATACGCCTACCTCGACTCCTTTATTCCCAGGTTGTCATCGGAGTGGAACCACCTCCCCGCATCTTTAGTTTCCATATCATCAATTGATTCTTCGAGAGATGCAATACCCAGTTATTTTTGTCAGCAGGCACCCTGACTGCTTTATGACTTGTTAAATTTTTGTGTTTGTTCTCATTTTTGTATTATGTTTTTATTTTTTTACTTGTTCTTCCCCTCGGTAATGCCTATAGGGCCTTGATGGTACTAAAATATATGAATAAAATATGAAGTCAAGGGCTAAGGAATTCTGCCGTGCTAGCTCATCAGGGGTTACAAAAAGAGGTGAACTCAAGCAAAAACTTTCCCATGTAATTTACTTCATGGGTAAAACGCATGAATTGAACGTTCCGTTCAGGGTGATTATGGTGGAAATAGATTCATGGCAGTTTCATATAGCATCCTTCCTCAGCATCCATCTCACCGCTCTGGAACTGCATCACAAAGTTTTGGTTCGCAATTCAGAGGAGGATTTGGAATTCCTGAGAAGGGGACCTAGGGGAAACTGCGGCAAATTCTCGATTGATGTAGAGGACCTATTCTATTCTTTACCTCATAAGCCCATTTTTAATGCAGTAAAACAGTGCATCGAAACTAACGGTGAGACGGCCTTCCGGAACGCCTGCGCGATTAGCATGGAGGGCTTCAATGAACATTTGTCGTTTTACCTAGACCACACTTTTGCTTCCTTTGACGGCGTGGTGGATACGCAAAAACAGGGCATCTGTATAGGGTCGCAGGTTGCAAGTGTTTATTGCGACATTTTCTTAGCTCAATCCGACAAAGCTATTTTTGATAGGCTGGGGTTTGGAAGAAATCTTCAAGATCTGCTGATATGTAGATGATTACTTGGTCATTACTCTCCCACCCAATAACCCCTCGGACGCAGTTTCAGCCGATGTGTTGGGCATTTTTACGGCTTGTGCACATGGATCAAAATTAACGCAGTAAAGAAATCGGAGGGACAATCCAGTTTTCGGATTTAAAATTTGAATTCTCGCTTGACAGCATTCGTTGATCCAATGAACCTTGCGCAAAGAGAGCTGTGCTCCCATAAAACTTGGCCCACTCCAAACTGGTAAGAGGCATTGCAACCTTGTGTCTCGGAGACTCTTTTACAAAATCAAGTCATGGTAGTGAGAAACAGTTTTAATAATTGCATAAGGGTTAAATGTAGTAACTCTTCATGGTTATGGTGCACGCAATGTTTCGATTATGGTTATGCAAGGAGATGTAAGAAACGAATGCTCCACTTGATTTCTGTTTTGCTCACATGGAGTATGACCGCTTCGACGACAGATTCCCGGCGCATGGGCTATGTTAATCGTTCTGTTGGTCGCGCATGCTTTCTATATCTTGTATCTTCCACCGTGATGTTTCATGACCGTGATTGAAACATCATGTGCACCATATTTCCAGTCACCGAGAGTTACTCCAATGCACTTATTCATTTTGTTTCTTGCAACCGCCGCCAGGGCATTATGCGCAGCTTATGGTTGGCCACATTTGCATTTGTGAAAATGCTCTAAAACACGCCCAGCCCACCTTCAGCCAATGGTGCTTCCTCATTTGCCTCGTATACATCCCAATGAATGGTTAAACTCCCTTTATGTACGTCTCTGAAGCAGAGGACACATGAGCGACAAAAAGGTGGGCCGCACGGCAGTTTCCACAGCCACTTGCGCGGGTGCTGTGATGTGGAGGAATGGCTTTACGTCACAACGTTCACGCAAGTTGCTACAGAAACTGCTGCGCAACGCCCTTTTTCATTACTCATGCCTTGATAGTCCATAATAGACAACTTTTTTGCTGGTTGAACAAACATAATTCTGTTTTGAGGTGTCATGTGCTGTCTAAAGAGTCCCCGATATAAAAAAAAAAAACATTTTTGAGGGTTGAATAAATCTGTCATAATTTCTCTACACCCCCCCCCCTAATTTCAATTCCTGGGGAAACCCCTGATTCGGTGTGCTGTAACATGCAGGGCTACGCCGAAATTTTAATTAACGATTACGACACTCCTACTAACAAGATTAAAAGAAAACTTAAGATACCATTTTTAAGGTGCCTACAATCAAAAGTTTTTGCTTTTTTGAATTCAAGGACTTTCTTAGTTTTTCTTTAAACATGGTGCCTATGAAGCACCTCATTAACCTGAAATACTATAACCCTTTTCACCTCCAGAACCGTAGTAAAACAAGATTTCCCGGACTAGTGTTAAATTAGAACAATGAGAGCAAAGTTCTTTCGTTAAGAGGTGCTCACCTGATATGCATCTGTGGAATCAGGCATTGGCTAGCAATGACTCATTGGCCATTGCTCCCAGAACTGAAGAGCTGGCTCTGTAAAAAGAAAGTATTGTTCACCTTCCTGTGCATATTTTGTGCAGTTGGAAGAGACAAAAGATATTGTCAGCAATCATTAGCAATCCTTCTGATGTGCAAACTCTACTGTTCAAGGCTACTAGGAGCAGTTTACGACACTAGTGCTCAATCAAAACAATTAGAGAAAAGTTGTTTCTTTAAAGTAACAACATTATTTAAAATTGGAAGTGACTTTTACTTTCAAAGTGCTATAACACATAAAATGCAATATTTAAGAGTTTGTTTTTTTTTAAACTGAATCTGTGTATAGGCCACGTGACGTCAGATCAAGTGACATAATTTTTTCTGCCAAATTTAGTGGGGAAGTTGAATTGGTGCATAGGTCACGTGACATCCATTTTTCTGCTAAATTTAGCAGGAACCTTACTTTGTCTGTAGGTCACATGACGTCAGATTACGTGACATAAATTTTTCTGCCAAATTTAGTGGGGAAATTGAATTGGTGTGTAGGTCACGTGACATCAATTTCCGCGCTAAATTTAGCGGGGGAACCTGAATTTGTCTGTAGGTCACACGACGTCAGGACACGTGAAATCGATTGTCCCGCCAAATCTAGCAGGGGAACTGAATTAGTGCATAGGTCAAATGACATCAATATTTTTGCTAAATTTAGAGGGGAAACTGAATGGCTGCATAGGTCACGTGACGTCTATTTTGCCGCTAAATTTATCGGAGAGCTTGAAATTGTCTGTAGGCCTCGTGACATAAATTTTTCTGCTAAATTTAGAGGGAAAACTGAACTTGTGTAGAGGTCACGCAACAGCAATGTCCCCGCTAAATTTAGCGGCAAATGCACGGATGGATGGACAACATTTTGGGATTGGAGGGTAATGTTAAAAAGAACTTAATGTTTTTTTTAAAAAGAACGCTCACCTGATGTGCATCTCTGAAAACAGGCTTTGACTAGCAATGAATTGTAGCCCCGGGACTGAAGTGCTGTTTCAGCAATGCTTCCTGCACAAATAATTCAAATGTAAGAACACAAGCGCCAAAATTTTCTTGCCATTCTCCTTCCCCTACTTTTCTGTGCATTTAATTTATTTCTTCCCTTGGCAAATTCTAAAGATTTTGAAGTGCTTATCCTACGTCTTTCTGTTAGAGCCTGGTTCATGTTGCAGAAATTTGGCCGAATGGGTAACCCGGAGCATTCACTGTTCGTCGAGACACTTTTTCTTTTACTCGATCCTGTTCTTGACAGCAGAAACTACTCTCCCTTGACCACAGTCTTCAAAGGACAGATGCAAAGGAACAAAACTTTTTTTAAACAGCTCAGATGGAAAAAGGATGTCATAAAGCAATTTTACAACGAAGAAAGAAAAATTTTACAGCTATATTTACGGCGCTATACGCATTTGTAGTTGGCACCCGCGGGCGTCGCGGAAAAGTGGCCCTTATTTATCACGTGGTGCTTGCGCACTTTTGGAAGCTTCCTATGGTTTCTAAAAGGGCGCCAACTACAAATTCGTTTTGCGCTGTAAATATAGCTCTAAATTTTTTTTCTTATTTGTACATTCGCTTTGTAATATTCTTTTTCCATCTAGCCTGTTTAAAAAAGTTGTTTTCCTTTGCATGTCCTTTAAGGACTTTTCACAGATCATACACAGGAGGCTGGCATTGCCAATACAAGCTCATGTCTTCACTTTGAGCATGGAATAAGGCTAATAAGCATACGTCTGCAATCCGCAATGTCTGATCTACGGAAAGTTTCTGTTTTACCAAGACTCGCACCATTCCATTGTCAAAGGAGCAGGCACTGTTAATAAAAACTTCCTTTCATTACATTGTTTTAAAGAACAATTGTTCTTTCTTAATTAGGATCAAATGATCATCTTAGGATAATTGACAAATAATGGTAGATTCACATGATGGATCGAATTGCAATTTTCATCCGTGGACCGTTTGTCACATTACCATCATGTCGGCTATTCCTACAATTCGCACCTCGTCAGCGGACGCCCAGACTGTAAGGGCAAAGTGCCTTTTCACGCGCAGATTTTTGGCGGGTGAGTAACAGTAAAATCGTTTACAGTAGAGTACCAACAGCACAGCAATATTTTTGTTTTCGAATAAGCCAAACAAAGATAGTGCACCACTGTGTATTGTCATTCACTGTTTCATTTTGTCGAGCCATTCTTATTTTCAACTCGTGAAAGAAGCTGCAAGAACTTTGCCCAGCTGACGCGCCGCAGGTTCTGATACTCCTCCAGGTCGGTGTCAAGAAGCTTCTGTCAAAACTTGCCTAGCATGCTGCAATCTTTCCTGCACATCCACCCAGCAAGACCTTTCTTACGGCTGTAGCGTGCTGAAGAGTGGTGCACAAGCAAGCAATGCGTAAAGGCATTTCCAAATGCCTCTCCGCGACCCCAAGACTTAATCGCTTTAATGCTGAAGCCTTCTGGAGCACGACTGTACTTGTGTCATGTGGTTAGTAGAGCTAGTGGTGCTTCACGCTAAACCTATCACGATGCTTTGTCTCGCTCGGTATGTAACAGCGGCACACAACGATTCTTTTTCATGATATCACCGTGATCGTAGTCGCAAACATCACTTCTGACCTTTGAAAACGGTGCCACAGTGCGATGTTGGCCTTTCGCAGAACTGCAGGGCCGCGAAAAGGTTCAGTCAGTCCTTGCTGTCATCCGCTCGTCTCCTCCGTGTAGACGCACTTGGGGGACCGACGTTCCGTGGACATCTTGTAAGCGATCAATTCATCTGCGGATAAACTCGTCGTGTGAATCGGTCATAAGTGGACTGCAAAGTCTGCACACACTTAACATTTCTGTTGACGTTGCCTGCACGTCATGAAAGTGTGTCTCGTATCAAATTAGATATTCTCAAAGGAACAAGGAAAATGCATAATAATGTTGCCCATCGTTCACCTTAACCACTGAACTTTCTTCTTTCCTTAAGCTTTTTATATTGGTTTTCTTTATTTTTATTGCATATACGGCTCGGAACAAACCTGGGATGCCCAAAAAGAAACAAGGGGAAAGGTATGGTGCGCTGATGAGCTACACTCATCCTAAACGGTTTAGGGACGGCTCTATAGGTGGACGAGCTAGGCTTGTCCACCTATAGGCTTGTCCGAAACGGTTAAGGGGTTAAGGTGCACTAGCACCTTCCACGACATTGTATCTTATTTAATATTTTATGATTCTAAATTACAAGACTAGGTTACAGAAAGTAACAAGAGGAAGACGGGACGTCATATCTTTTCATGTTCTCATTTTTTCGTCAGTCCTGTATTAAAAGGTTTTCATAGTAACAATGACGGTTGTATTTTATCTAACCTTCTTTCTCGCAATATCCTGCCTACCAACTCAACCAGCGAAGAAACCCCCTCCCCTCCCTCTCCTCTCCTCTCCTCTCCTCTCCCCCCCCCCCCAACCCACAAAATACATTTTCGGATACAAGATGCCATGAATGTACTGTGCATGTGAACCAAGCTGAAAACAAATTTGCAGTCTGAGGAAATAAAGAGTTACAAAACTGACAGATATGGCAGTAGCATACTTTTCACTTTTGCACATGTACAAGAACCGCTAATTGCTATTAGAAAAGCCGAAGGCTATTAAGTTGCTCGCTGACAGCAAGAAGGGGCGGGGGGTATGATTGTGAGGGCAGCTGGTCTCTAATGTTTGTTTTACTGAAAGTTGCAACTAAGACTTTTAGAGAAAAATGACCCAAACTATTGCAACAAAACATTCTTACATATCATTTCTCATACCAAAAAGGTTGGTACGAGGAACTTTGCCCAGCTGACATGATGCAAATTCTGGTACTCATCTGCGTCAAGAAGCTTCTGTCAAAACGAGTTTACCACGCCGCAATCACTTTGAATCTCCAATCAACCTTTCACCTAGCAAGACCTTTCTTGTGGCTGTGGTGTATGGAAGATGCGTGCGCATAGTGAGTGAAGACATCTCCAAATGCCCCTTTGCAAGCCCAGGACTTCGTCGCCTCTACGCCAAAGCTTCCTCGAGCAGAACCATGCTTGAGTCTCTGTCATGCCTTGGTTTGGTAAAGCTATACTCCACGACAACTTTCCTTGGCAATGCAGTGGAAGGTACAGGCACGTGTTCCCCCTCCCATTTTGAGCGCTGAATTAAGCTTTGCACGAGCTCTCCTTCTCTCCCCGGAAATGCCAAGAAAAGTTGTCGCGGATTATAGTAGCACTTCGCACTAAGCCCATCATGGTGTTACGTCACACTCTGCACGTAACAGCGGCGCACAGTTCTTGTTAGAAAGTAGCAAATGTCGATTTCAATCTTGGACAACGGTGCCGCAGTGTGATCGTGCAATGTTAGAGTGTCGCGGCACTATGGGGTCGCGAACGTGTTTGGTTCGTCCTGGCTGTCATTTGCGAATCTGCTCCTTCGTGCGGATGCACTTGGGAGACGGACGAACTGCTGACATGATCAATCCGTCGCGTCAATCAGCCATCAATGAAGAGTGCTGTTCATTTTTAACTTGATATAAATTAACTGAGCAGCACCATTTTGTAGGATGGCTAACCCCGCCTTAAACCCCTGGATATGTCTGTTAGTTCCGTAAGTGGTGTCAAAGTGCCAGAGCACGAGTCCCGTGCAGCATTTGGAAGCAAATGGCAGTGTAGCCCTGAAATGAAAGACACTTGGAAGTGAGTGGCACTGTCTCTCGAGTTCACACAATTAAGGCTGAACCACATGTACACGATCTAGAGAGCGACGGAGATTTCTCACTGTTACTCGTCGCGTTGCTCGGTTTTTCGATTTCTAGAAACCGTTGCTCATCACCTTCGTCGCTTTCATGTGGTACGCCTCGTCGTGCGGCTGATCGAGCGATAGCGAAAAGGGTTGCCGTCATTTGTCTCGTTGCTCACTAAATTGCTTACATTTAGTTTATACTTTATGGTTGTCGGCACTTGCGAAAATGTGAAGTGTGAATTTTATCGAGGGCTTTGCCCTTGCCGACTTTCAGACAGCTGGAAAAACTTTGGGTTCCAGTGAAATAACACATGTTTTCTCGCTTTGCTCATGAAGTGAGGAGGAGGTAGTTTGAAAATTAGTTCATGGTCTTTCAAGAAAGTTGTTTAAAACACCTTTTTTTCCGTTTCTTTTGTCATTACTCAATGCGCGTTGTTTTTTTCTTCAACCTTCTCAATTAAGTACTGCCAGAAAGTTGGTAAATAAGCGCAACATATACAGGATTTTGTATAGAAAGTCAGTGCCCCAGTCGAAAAAGAACTCTTTATACTCTCCGCAAACAACATCATCGATACAGACCCTACTTCTAAAGGCGCACGTCATGCAATGTTTCGAGCAGTTTCCGAAAGCAAAAAAAAAAAACGAACTAGAATCCAGCCTCCCACTGTGGAAGCGAATACGAGCGCCAGCACGCTAACGGGTACCTTTAGCAATCATGGGTTCCGCAAAACACACCGCCAAGCTAGGCGGTACCAAGCCGCCACCCGATTTGCAGAAGTCAAGCCTTGTTTACCGATCTACGAGATAAAGCTCCGATACAATCACCAAGTGCCTCGCTCGGCCGCCACTGCCTCCGGTGGGACCTTTGCCTCTGGGTGCGTTCCCGCAATCTGACTACTCTCTCAGTGACAGATCGGTTCCGGGACTTCCTTGGCAAAAGCTCGACGGTCGTCCAATGCGGAACGCACGTGTGCGACAAGGAACCGCACACGGTCGCTTTCAAGCCGCCTGCGCACACAAGAACACGTCATAAACACTCCGAACAGAAAGAACTCAAAAAGCAAAAACGAATGGGCAAGCACTCACCAATTAGACTTAACTCCACAGCTGGTTCCATGGGCACGCCGGTACCTAGGACACCTCCTTTTTCCAAAGCGTGCTTCGATGTTCTTTTCCTAAAGTCTGCAAGCGCCCAAAAGTTTGTACCTCGCTTTGTTTTTGTGTTTTGCGATGGCGATGGCGATGCGGCGATGCTCGTTGCCTTCGTTGCCCGTTGGTTTCGGTTTCGACCAAGCTCATTTGACGCAACGTGAATATGCTTGTTTTAGTTAATTGAAATTCCAACTTTCAAATGCAGAAAGTTGTTTTAAAATGTATATAATTATTTGTAATAAACTATGTTGTAGTGCATTGTGTACTAAACTGAAGCTTGGCTTCGTTTCAATTTAACATGGCGGCTGCCACCACTGTCCCGTGGGTCCCGTGTACCGTGCTCGACCTATTTGCTGTGCATTTGTTGTCCTGGTATCCACCGCCTGCGATCCGCATCAGCAACAAGCATGCTGTATTGTGTGCTCGCCGGAAAGAATATCCAGTCTTCTTCGAAGCAAGGCCCCCACTAGGGTTGCTCGGACGTCGTCGGCACCCACGAACCGATTCGGCAAGCCTCACGGCCTCACGTCGTTGCTTGGTGCCTCCACGTTTCCGGCGATGAATCCCGATTCCCCAAGCCTTGGCCTCAGCCCTATATGACGTAGTCGGTGAAAAACAATCTACGACAACGCGGTGTCTTTGGAATGCGATTACTACGATCAGTGGCTCTTAAAACCTCAGTAGCCCCCCTTCAATGGTGAGCTCTTCGATGTGAACGCCCTTACCTTCAGCGTCCGGAGACTGCTGCGATCCTCCGACGAGAACGGACGTCTTTTCCGGGCTCCGCAAACCCTAAAAACTGTACGTGATACTGGTATAAACATTGCCTCGCACTGTCGGCCCGCCACAGCACGTCCACCGAGAGATCGGCTCGCTCGAGTCTCGTTCTGCGAGCGGCGCGCCCGTTTCTGTTTCGAATATGGCTTCAGCCGACGCCGCCGCTTCGCAGCTCACCAATATCTCTGCATCCATCCTGAGCCAAGACGTGGAAATCCCCCTAGAGGGAGACGACCTAGGTGGGGAATGGATCACCCCTAGAAAGCCCCGCGAATCTCGTCTTCCGGCCCACCCCAACCCCGAACTTCACACAGTTATAGTGCATCTCCCAATCCTTCCTGCTGGCGCAGCTGCGCAGCCTTTTGACATTGGCTAGAATTTTGGCCCTTCACTGGTGGGCCAGAGGTGACCTCAGGTGTGGCCCTTTAGTGGGTCGTCTTATTGTGCCTGCTAGACAACGTTGTGGAACTGCAAGGTCACGAGACAGCACTGAAGGGAGTTGTTCGCAAGAATTGTGCCGGTGTCTTTCAACCGTTTCCTACCGTTGAGCAGCAGCATTCCTTCTTGGTGTGGTCTTCACTGTTCTGGCAATCCCTTTATGTGCACTCATGCAGAACCCCCTAACACTCATCACATAACAATCATCACAAGCTCGAAAACTTCTGTA
This sequence comes from Ixodes ricinus, assembly GCA_037355805.1. Lineage (NCBI taxonomy): Eukaryota > Metazoa > Arthropoda > Arachnida > Ixodida > Ixodidae > Ixodes > Ixodes ricinus. The sequence continues at coordinate 108,705 of JAZHYW010010760.1, read as the reverse complement.
GACTTGCAACTCGTCACCTTCACTCTGAGTGAGGTAGAGCAGTGCCTATGTGCTTCACTGTGAATTATGGACTTTTACTTAAAGGGAGACTCAAGCGGTTTTTGGGGAAGCTACTTTTTGGTGCGATGGCGTTAAGGAAGTGTCAGTGAATGAGTATCTTCAGTTTTAAAAGGCAGAACCGCCTATTAATCACGCAGGAATAAAATACGTGCGGACTCTTTCCTGTACTTGCGAGGACCAATGAAATTATCGTATGTTTGAAAATTTTGGCGGCCTTTGTAAAGTTTCGCTAAAGAAACAATTTTCAGTTTATTTAAATATGTTGTGCATGATAATTTCACAAGACGTAAAATAGTTCTAGTTTAGAATACGCGATACTGCAATTATCGTTTCACAAACAAGGGACTATGTTTTCTCCTTGCCGTCCTCCGCGGGGGTGAATTTCCCGTTCCCCCGGGATGCGCGGAAGCGCACGTATCTGCGCGCACATGGCGTCGGTGTTGATCATCGACGTGTTCGGCGTGGTGAAAGCTCATCGTTCCGCGTAAAAGCGCTATCCTTGGCTGTGAATTTTCGTCGTGTGTCGTTATGATAACCCAGCACGTACTAGAAGGGAAGACCCACCTACTCGTGCGGCGATGCCGTGGCGGCACTCTCAAGACAGCAGAAACGCCCGTGCCGTCGTGTTTGTTTACTTCGACTACAGTGGTGCTTTCTAAGCATTTGTGTCCTCGAACATCGCCCGGATTTATTATTTGGCGCATTTCATGCGTGTGCTCAAGTTCAAGGTATTACTGGCGCGTACCGTATAAAGGACGCGAAGTTTCACGCGTTTTCATCACCGGAGAAAAGTTATTAGTGTTAGCAATCCTGAAGCTCGCAACGTCTCTCTGATCACGAAATCATATTTCTACGTTGCTATATCGCTGCTAAGATTACATTGTCTTTTATAATCGTAGAAAATGCGTGTGGCGATATTTGTACTATTGCAATGTCGTGTATAGAGTCGTGATCGTCCAAGACGGCGTACGGCATCTTTTTATTTTATTTTTTTCATCCACTGTACCCTGCAAGCCTATCAAGAAAAATCAATAATAAAGCTTTAGGCTATAGAAAACTGTCTGTCTCTATTCTGTTACGGCATGGAGTAGCAGTGCGTCCCCTTTTTAGAGGGGCCGCTGAAACAGCTGACGGCGACCCGCTGTGCTTGTAATAATTTCAGGTGTGTACGCGCGGCGCAGAGCTGTCGTTCCGGTCGCTCCGGTTGCAACGGACGCAGTCGTATACGTACGCGCTCGTTGCACATGTCTGAACCAGCCTTCCCCCGTCCTCCCGAGGCGAAAGTCAACGTGGCGACATCGTTTGACATCACGTAACAGAGGTAACGCTGCGATGTCAAACGTTGGTTTGGTTACGACTTGCCCCAACCGCAAATCGAAGAACGCCCGAAAAGGTCTGCGTTTCATCGTCCTCGGGACCCGAACAAGACTCCGAAGCGCTGCTATCGTCCACATCGCACGTCGGAGTGGCGTCATAGGAAATCATCCCCAGGTCGGCTGTCCGCCGAAGAATTTCAACCTCCAACGGCATCAGGTCCTCGAGCGTAGAGAACGCCGCCATGATCGAAGCTCGAATGACAAAGAGGTTCGGCCGATGCGGCTACCTCGGGATCACTGCGCGACGGAACGTCGTCCAACGCCATTGGCCCGAGATACTTTTGATAAGCGTGCGAGGACCAATGAGAGTGGTTTCGTTTTCGGATGGATCCGAGGTTTGGCGGCCTTCAATTACATTTTATTAAAGAAATAATCACCGTATGACTATACTATTTGGTTTTTAGGGATACTTGGGGCGTCTAAATTCAGCTGTCATCATCAAAACACGAACTCAAAAACCACTTGAGTGTCCCTTTAATTTCTATTCGGTGTTTTCCCCACCCCTTTTATTTGTTCCTTTTGCAGGGTACTGTAGACTTCTTGGTAGCAAGCTTTGGCTTCTTTACCATAAGGATTTGCTTTTAGCAGGATTAAACAATAAAAACATTCTTAACGCTTTTATCCTCTACTATAGTACGCATTGACACATAACTGTATGCAATTTTATTCTACCCACACTGTAAAATATTTTCGCACCATTTTACAGAAAACGTTGCTGGTTTGATATAGCAAAAAACGGGTTTTATGTCCGTTAACTAAGAAACGGACACAGAGTCCGTCAGAATTACGACAAAGTGTTTGTAAAATTACGGAAATTTTTTACAGTGTAGGTAGGTGTTTTTAAAATTAAACGTTCACTTGCGAGTACGCCAACGTGTTGTATCTTCTTCCTCTTGTCGCTGTTTTCAGGCGTTCAGTTCAGAAGGTCATGACGTCACAGCCACGTGTCATGGCACGTGTCACGTGATGTTAGCGACTAGACAACGCACGCACGCTTGTACGGCTAGGGAGCGAGCGCGGGTTTCTATGAGAAGATTTTGCGAACGGAGCCCGGCAAACCCTATCGCATTTCATTTTAAAGGCGAATCTTAAGCATTCCCTAGTTTTTCAAGATTATGGTATAAGAATAATAGTATTTCTATTCACCATGTCGAAGCATTGTGGGAGCAGATGAGGAGAAAACGCTGTCCAAGCAGTTCACTGGTCCTCAGACCTCAATCTCCCCTTTTATTACCTGTGCACTGCAGTGGTGGAGCGAACAAAACTAAACAATTGAAAAAACTGTTGTCAGCCAATTATATAGTACAAAATACTTACATCTTAGAAAAAAAAACACATCAACAAAGCAATATACAGCACTGACACCCATTTACATTGAAATAAAGAAAGGCCATACCTAAAAAAATGGCCGCAATTTGCCTCAGCTAGGCCTGTTCATCCTCTTGAGCCCCTCGCGGTCGATCGACGGATCACAGTGCTGGTACCACATGCAGTACTGAAAACGTGCCACGTAGTACAGCGTTCCTGGTCAGAAAATGTCGCAGCGCGACAGTGGCGGCGACGAATGAACACAATGAAAAAATCAGGATGCTGTTTAATCGCAGAAAACCGAGTATCATTGTGCCCGAGTCCCATTAGAGCGACAAACAGAAACAAATGACAGCAAGAAGCATCCAACCCATGCAACATGCTCGCGATGCTATCTTTGGAAGGCGTTTAGTCGTTTGGTGCTCGTGAACTAAGCACGAGTGATTCCAAGCCTGCCAAAGATACCCTGGCGCGCATGAGGCTCGTGTTTGAGCCTAGCCTCCTTTATTCTACAAAGCCAGTCAAATCGCGAAAGACTGTGGTTTGAGGCTTGTCGCTGCCGTTTGTTTCTGTTTTTCGCCCTAGTGGGACTCAGGCAGACAAACTGAAACAACTGACTCCGACAAACCTTAAAGGGACCATGACATGACCTTTTTACTTTTGCCAGATAACTTGTACATTATACCTTCAACGTTCACTGAATGCCGAACAGGCATCTGTTTTAGTCTCAGTTTATTAACTTCTACACAAAAAATTAATGCAATTCGACTTTTTCTTTCTCTCCAGCTGACCACAAAACAAGTTGCGGCGTAATGTTGACGGTCGTGACGTACCCTGTTTCCGGAACCTGAAGTTCTCTCGGCTGTAGAATGGGAGCGTCAGCGGCGGCGAGTTGGGGTGCGCCGGTAGGTTTTACTGCGCTGATGGCGCTGATGTCACCGATGTCACCGACGTATTTTCTGAATCGGCGCCCCTCATCGCCGCGATAGCCATGGACACATCGCAGCTGAGCGAAACTCAATGAGATATGTTGCGCTACAGCGAGAGCATGGGACTAGACCCATACGCCGGTATGCTTGCTGAAAAGTGCGGTGAGTCTTCCGGTGAAGACTCCAGAAGTCAACCCAACTGTCATTGTTGGTAAAAGGCGGCCCGTGTCAGTCGTTTGCAAAGCGACGTAGATGGAAACAAATCGCCGCGGTGTTTTTCGTGGCCTAGGAGATGCAGGAGCAAGCCGACGTTAAAAAATGATACGTTTGAACTACGACAGTGTCAGCAAGAGCCATCGTTCACACTCGAAGCGGACGCGCGCGTTTGATGGAAGTGCTGTATTCGCACTGTTGGTAAGCGCTTCGGGACGGATCTTTCACGATTGCAACTCGATACTGACGTCACACTCGGCAAAGGAAGGTTGGACCGGCATGGCACGTAGCTCTCACGAACTGTTAAAGCTCGACAGTGACGTGCAGTCGTGTCAGAATAAAAATGGCATACTAATAGCAAAGTGTACATACCGTGTTACGAAGGTAATCCACACGGCGTTTATTTGAGCTCTATATCACACAAAACAAGATAGAATCGACGAGTCCCCTTTCGACGACAGTGTTCGTCAACACTGCCTCGGAAAACAAGGGGAAGAGATTGACCTCGCCTCTTAATCTAAAATTGAGGTCAGCGATCAAACTATAATACGGGAAGGGTCCACAAGGGCCGCGCGGGCATATTCCATTCAGCACGCCAACCGGTCGTGGGCAGACGGTCTTGGCCAAGGACCGTTGAAGCAACGCAGCACTGAGTCGGAGTGCCTGCTAGGCCTATCTGCCGAGCTCGGTGGATTCGTAGCCGTTGTAGCTTCTCTCGGGTGTTTGTGGATCCAGCGTTCTTGTTCGTCGTGGTCTGTTTCAAGTACTTTTTTCTTGCTGCTTGAAGTCGGGACGCGCGAGAAGAACACGTAGAAAAATAAACGTTCGTTGGTCGTCGCGACTACGACCGTGGTCGCGACCAACGACGCGTCGGCCCTTTTGCGCAGGCGCAGTAGGGTCTTTTTCTTGCTTCGTTTACCACACGATAGATGGCGCTTGGCTCTCAGCATTATCAAATTTGGCAATTTTCGTCACATCTCTAATTATGCTACAAAATGTGGATCTGAATATTATTTAACAAAACTTTTAGGAAACATTCGCCGGCTATTTATTGTTTACGATCGCGGTGCTGGTGAGGTAGGCTCTTACCCAATAGGCGACGTGGATTCGGCTGACGCGCTGCGATTCCGCGGATGCATCGTAGTGAAAAGGCAGAGAGCTTTCGAAGGAAAGAAGGCGCAAAAGAGTCCAGTTTTCTTTTAAAAGTTCTATAGCGAAGAATTTTTTTGGCTCCCTATTTTTGTGTTTTTGTGTTTCTTTTCACACCTTTTACGACGATCGGTGGATGAAATTCGATTTCAGAATCGTTTCATGGTTCCTTGAAGCACGTGCAGCACCCATGTGAAGGTATCTTTCGCGGGCTTACAATCACATGTGCTTGCAATCACTTGTGCCTGCTTCACGAGCACCGAGAGACTGCAAGCTTGACAAAGGTACCTCCGGTGCGCTGCACTTGCTTGAGGCTTGTCGGTGTCGGTTGTTTCTGTTTGTCACTCTAGTGGGACTGGGGCTTTACCAGATCACTGATCACCGGCTTATGGGGTAGACACCAGGACCGAGATTTCTGTCGCTTTACCACCAGTAGGTGCTGAAAACTACGATCCCAAACGTTGCAGGAAGCTTGGCAGTTGTCACATATATCTAAAGATTCTCGCCAACGGTACTCCATCGGCGCGTCTCCTTTGGCGAGATTTCATTGGCGCGGATCTTCCCGGCCTCCCTCAATGGATACAGATCCACATGCCGTACTTGTGGCTCAAACTCTCTTCGGCATCTATGTTGATGAACTTTCGTCCTCTGCCTTTCTATGCGCGTAGCCAGTGCTTTCCAGCTCGCTCGAATTCTTTTGCATGTTCATCTGCTACGGCAGCAAAAGTAGTCGAGGGAAAATTAAAGAGCGTCGCCTGGTACTCAATGTTTATACTTACCGGCCTTTGCGCCGACTTTAGACAAGCCGGCGATCAAGAATTCGGCACGTCGGCAGCCATACTGGCCCCAGTAGATGTCGCATTTGTGGCTTTCGATAAATAATATCGCACTACTTACTGAGTTCTATCGTCGACTGAGCCACTCGGCCAGGCTTGTGCGTTTTACCAGCATCAATAACATTCCCGGTTAAATTTCTTGCAGTGGTTAGATTCAGTGAACCTACGTCCCGATAAGTTTAGCGGAGGGTGTTTATATTACACTGTGGCGTCACCTGACGCCACCAACACTAGGATGTTGCACTGTGGCGTCAAGCCACAATGAACTCATGTGATTCTAAATGCCCGCTAAATTGTCCAGAGAAATTACCCAGGCCAAATTATCAAAACAATTTACCCGCTAAACTTGGCAGAAATTAAGTCTCAATAAATTTTAGCGGAAAATTGCGAAGTCACCGGGCACAACACAGATTAACCTCTAAATTAAGCAGATAGATTTTCCCGCTAAGTTTGATGGGCCATGGCATACAAAAAACACTAAGAAACCTCTACAATAAGGGTCATCGCCATTAACGACGCTAATACCTAATAGACCTATTCGATTTATCCGCTGAGATCTCGCGGTGAGTGGAATTATGGGGATATTTTGATGTACACTACTGCCAATTTGAACGCTGCGTTTATCCTAGAAGCAGAACGATTTATTCTCTCTTATCTTAAAACAAGTCACTGAATCCTGGGCAAGAAGCGCCATTGCCTTCCCTGCCTGCTATCCGGACAAACAGATACTAACATACGGACGACTAAACCTCGCTATGCTGATTTGCTGATCGGTCACGTTTGCTATGTCAATCGCCATGTGGGTCCATTCAAAACTTCGATGCTTCGAAGGGGTCGTTCTTAACCAGTGGCACTAAGATCGATATGGAGCATCATAGTGCTAAGAGAGTTCCTCGACAATTTTAGCGTCTTTGGTCGCAGTGCATGCAATGCGTTTATCAACGACTCATATCTCCTCATATCTCTTAGAGTTGTATTGTGGTTCTAGCGTATTAATATAAACCAAAATTATTCTTAAATTCTTAATGCAGCGAACCACTGGCGCCGCATGTGGTGCCGGTGCGAAAATTTGCGCTTGTTTCGCTTATATGTGGATGGCAATATATCCGTGTTTAAGAAACGTATCCATAAAGCTATCCGTGACCACGAAAAGTTAGATCAGCTCACCAAGATTTGAGACGTAAAACATAAATGTATAATTTCATGAACCAAAATGGCGATCATATGGTGAGCATGGCCAACACAACCTAAAATAATTAAAGCCTCCACGTCACCTCCTTTCTCTTCATGAAACGTCACCACAGTTGGATCGCGCTAAATCGGCTATTGGGCCCGAGCCCGACCCTCGACTCGCTGATTGAATACTAGCCCCGGCCGAACACTGACGCAGCACTTGTGCCCAATCTCAGGCCTCGATCGATCTGATTGTGATGACAGTGCGGAGGGCCTTCTGCTTTTCTAGGTGGTGTTGCTTGGCGCTACTTTCCCAGTATCTATAACATTTTTCATGAGGAGCCGGGAATGCAAAAATAAATTAAGCAAACACCAAACCAGGCCATCGCATACTTCGTTTTTCTTTCCCTCTGCCTTGTTTGCGTTCTGGAATCAGAAAATATTAAACCAACGACAAATTCGTCTTCATTTTATAGATAATCTCACGTGCCGTATACATCGGAACTCCACAATGCGTACAGCAGACTGCTAGGGCGCCCCATTTTTCCGGAAAGATCTATTGTGGTGTATTTTTAGCAGGCAGGGTATAAAGCGGAATCGCTCACATCGGTTTATTCCAGTTGCGTTGTAGGTGGAAAACTCGCTCAAGCTATCGAAATGCATATAGCCAATTAAATAACAGCGTCGTCGGCCTAGCTTTAGCAGCGCGCGCCTGGCGGTGACTACATAGCACTACTCGTGTGCATTCAAACTAATGGGAGAAGTAGCCTACGTTCCTCAGACACATGGCGGAACGTAGCTTACCAAAAGCGAAATGGCGCGGTTAAACCACCCCAGAGGGCTTCACATTTTTATATCGCTGCTTGGAAGAATTGGATTCTTCGCACCTCAGCTGATTTAACACATCCATGGTATGAGTGTTCGAACCTACATGTATGATGAAGCAGAAACAAAGGTAGTTATCATGGGAAGAATGCAAATAAAAAGTTGTGCTGGTTTTTCCCGCTTTGAAAACGGCTTCTATAACTTATTCATGTTCTTTTGTTTTTTCATCTACTGCACGATGTTGTGACTCTAGTCCCAACAGACGTTTCCAGGACAGCTGCAGGAGCTGTCCAGCAGCAGCTTCGGAAGCTAGTGGCGGTGGATAGGTTTTTATATCGACAATAAAGTCTTCCGAGGCCAGGTGAAGTGCCTTCAAACATAAACGCTTTGTTGTGTACTTTCGCCGGATGAGATTTTTTTCGCAAGAAAGAAGGGTACGTGCTCCACGTCCTGGCAGATCACACATTTTTAAAGTACTATAAAAAATAGCCGCATCAAGCAAGCTTTCGAACGTTCGAGACTTCCACCTCCATCATTGTATTAGGATTTCACACTCGAAGCACGCAAGACACCGCCTGAAAAAAGAAATCGTGACCCACGTCACTAGAGCCAACACGCTTACGCAATGGAAGCACAGAACCAGAAATAGGATCATTATTTTCCAGTTTCATGCCGCCCTGGGGGGTGCCTTAAGCGACGCTTCGGGACATAGCAATAAATTATGTTTTTTTCCCTAGCTCGCGGGTGAGATCCGTGCAGTGGAGGCTAGGCACAGCTCCAGCGCAGAAGAATGAATATAAAACGACCTGTTCGAGCTTCAGCATGGTTGCGGGTCGGATGTTCATATTACAGATATCAGAAAAATAAAACAACGGTAGCGCTATTCCAAGGATATAAATGTATTTGGCGGTATGTTAGCTTCTTTCTCTTTCACACTTAAATATTTGTCGATTCTGCTCTACGTTAGTAGTATGCCTTCAAAATAAAATCTTTGAACAGGTTGTTGACAGCGAGCTAGGTGGATGAGCTGGTAAGCGAAGTGTGATCTTTTAGAAAACCTACAATTCCGCGCTTTTATGGCATTTTATTGAAAGTACCGCCAAAGTCATGCTTACAAACACGCAATGCAAGATTACGTAAGTTTAGTTGCAGCTTCTTTTTATGGTGTCGACATTCGTATCGACGCACTTGAATCTAAAAAATGTATTTAGATTAAATGTTACGCACGTATCAGTGCACCGTACAGTTTACAGAAGGTGCCTTATATAAGATGTCAAGACCGTTTCTAATGTGATATTTAGAAATAAAGTTCTTAATTAATTTTAGTGCGTAAATCAAAGGTGGACAACAAATAAGGAGGAAAAACTGCAAAGAAGCAAAACATGTCTTCAAATAACTGCTGAAACTGCTGGAATGTTTAACAAAGATGAATCTATCAAAGCTGCAAATTACTTGAGTTCACTGGACTAGATAAGGAAAACCGAAGCATCATCACGAATCTGATCGTAAACGTGTTTCCAAATTGCTGCAACTGTGTCATACTTTCCGGTTCTTATTTTTATTGCTCGCGACGGGAATTTCGAGCTTTATTCAGGTGATTCCCCTCTCCTTCACACCTTAACACGCATATAAAACGGGAAGATGACGTCGCTGTTTGAGTCACAGTTATATCAAAATCAGTTACCATGTTCTTTCTCTCACCCATTACTACTCTTCTCAGGAACTACAGAGGATTCCCCTCGGCGCAGTCGTGCTATAAATACGAGCGAAAGGAGACACAGCTCCACAGTTGGAGCTTCTTCGACAGGACATACACACACAAATATGGTAGGTGTAAGCCAATTTGTTTTTTTCGAAAGCTCTCAAATAAACCACTAATACCCACTTAGTTTGTTATCGACCTGAGATAAAAAAAAGAATAATACGAAATGGTAAGTAAGAACTGTACTTTTTTATATCCAAATATTGTGATGCAAAACGTAGAGGAGGGAGAAGCCAGTTTTTATGCCACTGCCATCTTTACGCGAACTATCACATCATCATATCGATCCATCACATGTCTTACATATTGTTCAGACTTGGTATTTAGTTCTTCGTACCATGAAGAACTGAATATGTGGCGTGTACTATTTTAATTTGTTGCCATGTTCATATACCCTGTGGTTTCCTGCCGAAGTCACAGGATAAAGAAACTACCAGTTTAGCAGAGCAATTGACACGAATAACGATAATTTGGTACTTTACGTGTTGATGGATTTAAACACCTAGTGATTTATTATGTCTTATCTTGTGCAGATCAGTGCTTGCCTTGTTCTGGCTCTGGCCACCGGTGCCTTCGCTGGCTACGTGAACGGAGGCAACGGATACGGTCTCGGATACGGCTATGGCCTCGGATATGGCCAAGACCTAGGTTATGGCCAAGGCCTCGCCTATGGTCATGGTCTCGCCTACTCTGGTCACACTGGCTTCGGCTACGAACCCGCTAGCTACGCAGTTGCCGCTCCGGCCCTTGCTAGCACTGGCTTGTATGCTACTCCAGCCATCACCAAAGTGGCCGCCTACCACGCCGCCCCCGCCGTGGACAGGGTTACCAAAATCGCTCCTCCCCCAGTCAAAATCTACGCTGTTGTTCCAGCCGTCACCCGCACCGTCTCTACGTACACCGCTCCAGCCATCACCAAGGTTGCCGAATACCATGCTGCTCCAGCCGTCGCCGCTTATGCCGCTTCTCCAGCCGTGACCAGAGTTACCACCTATGATGCCGCTCCAGTCTCCACCGTTGCCGCTGCTCCTGTCGTCACCCGCACGGTCACCGCCTCCCACATCGCTGCTCCAGCTGTCGCCACCTACCACGCTGCTCCAGCTGTGACAACCGTTGCTCACGCTCCGGCTGTCGCCACCGTTGCTCACGCCCAAGCTTTCGGCTATGGCTACGGTGTTGGAAATCTTGGATACGGTCTTGGTCATTACGGCTATGGACACGGTCTTGCCAGCTACGGTCTTAACTACGGTTACGGCCTCGGCACTTTTGACGACTATACCACCCTTCTCCGCCGGAGGAAGTGTAAGTATATGATTTATTTTACATAAAACGGTCTTCAGGATAAAATCGTGTCTTCTCGTAGTAATGTATATGAAAGGAGGTGTTTTGCGCTAACATGAGACGTATAAATGAGTACTATTCTTCAGCCATGGGATACCACTTCTCACACGTGATTCTGTTCTTTTCTTTACAGAAACCTTCCTTACGATGCGCTTCTCAGTCGCCCAGAAGTCTTATTGGCATATTCGCGTTGCTGTAATGAAGAAGAGGTAAAAAATAAAAACATATTTATTTTATCATAAATATGTTTATTGTGAACATTCGAACTCCATATATGTATACATTCATAGAAGGTGTAAATACTCGCGATAATTATAAGGCACGCAATAATTTCCTTTCAAACTCTACCATTTCTAATGATTTCCTAGCCCCATTAAGGATGTATTGTTTTGTTTGTGACATACCGGATATCCAATTAATATTCACCAAGTGTAAAAAAAACAAACAAAAAAAAACGCAATGTGTGAAGGGCGGTTTAAACCAACAGCATGTTTTTCTTTATAAACGTGCCGCAAAAGTGCCAATTTTATTTTTTCGTTTAGTTTCTTTTGTTAAGACTATTGGCTGGCTTTGGAAATATTACCTAATTAATGGCTCGAGATGTCGACTGAAATGTTTTAAAGCGCCTTGAAGGACACCGGCATCAAATGTTTCCAACAATGTACGAGCGTTTTCTTCCTGCCTGAAAAGAAAGCCCGCCGTAGATGCTCATGTGTGCCGCTTTCATGCAGAATATATCAAAGCTATCATTTTTTTTAAGTAAATATCTCTCCGACCTCTCTCACGTTTGCTTGCACATCGATCATCATATCAAAGTAGATGTTCCTGAATGTCGGACCTCGCCCAAACCTTAACGATTATTTCATAGTACAGTGTCCGAGTGAAACCACCTGCCCACCTCCCTTGTATCAAGACCCTCATTCGATTTTATTAGAACCGGTGTTACTAGTTACTTTTGCTCAATGTCACGTGACTGTGTTTAGCTCATATTTTTGCTAGTTTTGATTTCTTTAGTTGCCCGCCATGTTCCTGTAAGGCTCTGGTTTCAGGCGATACTGCAATAAAAAATTAATAAAAATATTTCGTGGCAATGTAGCCTGGCGATTTTCATTGTTTGACGCGGTTTCTCCTTTCTCACCAACAAGCAGGTTTTTTTTTTATTACAATTCTTGCCGTTTATTAACATGCCATCATAGCTCTCGAGACGCTGGACTTTGCAGTTCTTCGTGCTTTTAACGGTTACTATTTCCTTGCCAATGCTGTCCCTGTGTATGCGTTCTAAGCGTGTAAACGTCTGAAAATAAACAAGTTTGCAAAACAAGGGATTGACACTAACAGTTTTTATTACGAATCGTAGTGTGATGACGTTTATAGGACATAGAGCGCGGACTGGGGAAGCTGGATGAACTGTTCATTTCTAAACTCGAATAAGTGGCCAACTTTAATCCAAACGATATCAAGACCTGCACCCCGTATATATTTATCACAAACGGACGCAGAGAACTGAGGCGAGGGAAAATATTGAAATAAATTTGAAGCTATGAAACTATTTATTCGGCGCTGCAGCGCCGTCATGGTGTCTCGGGGAAAAGGCTTGTCGAGTAGTCGAGTTAGAGAATGTGCTATGGTGCGGTGCTGCCTTGAAATCATGCTCACCTAAGCTTGTATCGGAAGCGTTGAAGTTGGGTGTGCTGAAAACGTTTTGCTATACTCCGTTTCACCTTACATCCGGACGCTGCGGACAATACAAACTATCCTACCCAACCCCGTTCTGTGGACATATCAAGTGATACGCTTTCCGCGTGTCGCTGTCACGTGACACTCACACGGCCTTGGATTGGCTCTGATGGCTCGTAAAATCCGCTGCGTCCGGACGTATGGTGAAACAAAGTATAGTATCGGCGATTCTTCAGTAGGTTTGTTACATTAATTTTGTTACCCACTTTTCACACCACCCAGAGGTGTGTCAAATACTCTAAACTGAGGCTCATATTTCATGTCGATTTCTCCCTTAAATGTGAAAGAGACTGGACTTCTCTTAAATACAGGGCATTCGAACTCTCTCAAGGACATCCTCGTTTTCCTAAAAGGACATCAATCCTTCCGAGAATAGTCACGCAATATTTTAGTCCTCGCTTTAAAATTGAATCTTGTTTTTTTTAACTATTCCCGGCATAAAAGACTGCATTCCTTTAAAAAAAAAGAAAGACGCGCGTGGTTTTTCCTGGATCACCACTGACGCAGTTAAAGCAGGGAACGTGTATATAAAGGGTGACAAAAAGAAATGAAGTGGCGCCTGCTTCAAATGAATTTGAGGCAATAATTATATTACGTTGCGTTACACATTGGGGCGTTTTCAGATAAGATCGGACAACCATGTCCGGTGACCATTTTTAATTTTGATGAAAAAAATATATTTTGCTTGCTTTATGCCCAGAAGTATAAAACCAATCCTTGTTTTCGAAAAAAAATTTTGTCTTTGCGAAAAAAATCTGTAAGCACCCTCTCAGTCTCGTGTGCGTTTTGCGTATCGCGCAATGTTGACATTTCGGGTGGCTTCCCCCAAAAATCTGTTCTGGCTACGGGTCTTGAAATATTCACTGACAAATTAGGCATAGGACAGATTTACAAAAAGTATTTCTCACCGAGTATTAGGGTAGTTATTTTGAGAAACAAAATCGCAAACACGGCACATTGCACAATAATGCTCTGGATTAAAGAATATTTTTCTCCGTATCTATAGAAGCTAAGGTCTTCAAACTTTGCCAGTATGTTGCCCTGTATATAGTTAATATTTCCAAAAAATATTGTAGTCCTGGTTAGCGGGAGAAATTTACAAGAATGGCTCACACAAGGGCATTTAACTAAAAATTCATTATTTTGAAAATCATTAAAAAAAAAACATCTTTAATTTTTTTTAAACTCTCTGAAATTAATGTTTATATTATGTACTAACAGAGTCTGCAAAAACATGATGCAATATTTGTGTAGCTTTCAAGTTATAAAGCGAGAAACATGGCCAAATTGACGCTAACGCGGTTGCCGTAACTGGGGTGTGCACATATACGTTCTTCACAATTTCATTATTATTAAAACGTGTAAAAATGCTACAGGGTGGTAAGGAAAAGACAAATAGACAGCACAGAGGTGGACGGTAGGTTTGAAGGGAAAATTCCTAATACATTTTCGTACAACCGACCCAAAAATGCCCATGGGCCGGAGCGATCGAGGTGCGCCATCCTGTAACATGCTTCGCGGTACTTGTTTCAACAGCCGGCGTATAGCGTTTCGGTCTACGCGACGTAAAGGAAGCAACCGGAGCGACATTCCAAACAGATCAGCCTACAACCTTGGCGGTAATATGATATAGGAGGCAGGGCGCGGCAGAACCTGAACCTGCGCTGCCTGTGAGCGCCGATAGATCCGCCGCAGTGGAGGGCCGCACAACGCGTAGAAAATAAAAGATACTTAAAAGCAAAAAAGTTCCGATTGCCTGAGATTGTTTGTATTGAACGTTTTCAGATAGGAACAAACAACCATGTCCGGTCGACATTTTTTTTTTAATTTTAGCAAAGGATATATGTTTTATTTGTTGTGCAAGCGCAAAAACATATTCAAACCTTTTTTTACTGAAAATGAAATTTCTCTTGAGAAAAAAAAATCACAAAGTCGCTGTCGGTATACGCTCTCGTTTTTGCGACTATCGTGAAAACGTTCTTTTGGATATTTAATAAAGAAAAACTGTTGTCGTCTTAGGTTTAATATTTTTTGTAAAGAGACTAAACATAAAATAAAAGGAGGTAAACATGCCTTATTGATTACGAAGCAATTCAGCGCTTTATGGATCCGGATCTTAAAAGACTGGTAATGCAAATTTTTTGACTGATTTGAACGCGTCTGTTCTATATTTGCATAAATTGTCATTGAAATTGAAAACGATAACCTTTCTAAAATAAATACACTGAAATTTAGACAGGTTACCGAATTTGCAATAATTGGAACATCAGTTTAAAATGAAGGCCATCGCAATTTTTCTTCTACTTTTCACAGATCAAGACTCATAATCTGTTCCATCAGGCCCTTCAAAAATGCTTTGCAATATTTTTGTTGTTTTTATTTCACAGGGTTTTAAATATACAGAATTGACGTAACGGGAGTGGAGAAAGATAGGACGTTGCCAATTTCAAACAAGGGCAAGCAAGGGGTCAAAAAATTTAGGAAGTCTGTGAAAAGGGTGAAAAGACAGCACTGTGACAGGAATTCGTAAAAAATTAGAATTGATAGAAAAAATTACAGGTGAGTTTGAAGTACAAGTCAACAATTTAAATACAGATTTCTCCGATCAGTGAATTTCGGAGCCTACCCTTCGTGGGGACTCGGGAGGCTGCGCTGCTGACGTTTAAATAGTGATAAGAAAGAACACATGTTTAAAGTGGTACGATTGAAACTAGTTTAATTAATCAAGATTCTGTGCGCACATTCAGAATTCGTCGCGTGAATTCTTTCTGCCGGACGCTGACCTGAGTCGGTCACGGCGCTCTCCTGGCCCTCCGAAGAGGAACATTTTTTCCCGGTTTGCCTGTAGCGATCACTGTTCGTTTCTTCTCAGTGGCACCTCAAGCACGCGACCTCGATCTGCTTTTCGCAGCCATAGGAGACTTTACTTTTAAAGATATATCTTTTCTGCGGCTCCTGTTCTTGCTAAAACAGCTGTGGTTGCGAAGTGTCGGACTGCGTACACTACCACAAGTGACAGGACTGAATTCCACGCACAAAGGAAACAGAGTCCCAGTCCTTTGCTTTCATGTCCCTGAAAGCTTTGACGTCACCTTTCGGGAGGTGGATTAGTTTCACGTTCGGCAGTTGTATGTTCAGTGGGGCAACCATTTCTGACGCCGACTTGATCACCGACTTGGTGGGCCGTCGGAGGCTGTACAACTTTGTCTGGTGCTTGACACGGCCCCCGATTCAATCACATGAATTCTTGTCATGTCAAGCCGCAGAAAAAATACACCTCGCTGACGTGTATTTGTGGCTCTGCAGCTCATGTACTTCGTACTTGTTCTTAATGTGGCTTGCTGCACCATCACTTACATAGGTCACATGGGCATACCCAAATTGGATTTCACGATTCTCTAGACCGTAGTCTTATAAATTAAGTTACAAATAATCTCATTCAATCGCAATTCTTTTTTATGTAGCTTTATTTCCCACGCGTTGCGCGGCCCTCCACGGCGGCGGATCTATTGGCGCTCACAGGCGGCGCACGTTCAGGTTCTGCCGCGCCCTACCTCCTATATCATGTTACCGCCAAGGTTGTAGCAGTTGTAGGCTGATCTGTTTGCAAAGTCGTTCCGGTTGCTTCCTTTACGTCGCGTAGACGGAGACGCTATACGCCGGCTGTTGAAACAGGCACCGCGAAGCATGTTACACGGTGGCGCACCTCGATTGCTCCGGCCCATGGGCATTTTTGGGTCGGTTGTACGAAAATGTATTAGGAATATTCCCTTCAAACCTACCGTCCACCTCTGTGCTGTCTATTTGTCTTTTCCTGACCACCCTCTAGCATCTTTACACGTTTTAATAATAATGAAGTTGTGAAGAACGTATATGTGCACACCCCATTTATGGCAACCGCGTTAGCGTCAATTTGGCCATGTTTCTCGCTTTATAACTTAAAAGCTACACAAATATTGCATAATGTTTTTGCAGACTCTGTTAGTACATAATATAAAAGTTAATTTCAGAGAGTTTAAAGAAAATTAAAGATAACCTTTTTTTAAATGATTTTCAAAATAATGCATTTTTAGTTAAATGCCCCTGTGTGAGCAATTCTTGTAAATTTCTCCCGCTAACCAGGACAATAATATTTCAGGCAAAAATTAACTATATACAGGGCAACATACTGGCAAAGTTTGAAGATGTTAGCTTTTATAGATACGGAGAAAAATATTCTTTAATCCAGAGCATTATTGCGCAATGTGCCGTGTTTGCGATTTTTTTCTCAAGATAACTACCCTAATACTCGGTGAGAAATACTTTTTGCAAGTCTTCCTATGCCTAATTTTTCAGTAAATATTTCAAGACCCGTAGCCAGAACAGTTTTTTGGGGGAAGCCGCCCGAAATGTCAACATTGCGCGATACGCAAAACGCACACGAGACTGAGAGGGTGCTTACAGACTTTTTTTCGCAAAGACAACATTTTTTTTCCGAAAACAAGGATTGGTTTTATACTTCTGGGCATAAAGCCAGCAAAATATATTTTTTTCATCAAAATTAAAAATGGTCACCGGACATGGTTGTTCGATCTTATCTGAAAACGCCCATGGTTTTTTTCTAATGATTCACAATAATACAAATGATTCACAAATATTTAATCAATTAACTCTTATTATAGCACTAATTATTTGGGTCTTAGGCACATTTCATGAATGATTCCTGAAATTTAAATACAAAATGCGAGAACAGAACTTATAAGGCTAATAGACATCATCTCTTTTTAAGACAAAATTTACTTACAGGCTTAATTTCATGCGAAAAGCGTAAAGCCGTTGTGTGGTCAAAAAGCGTGACACACAGCTAACGGCACTCTGAAGCATGCCTAGCCCATGACAGGCAATGCATAGACATCCAAAGCATATATAAGGAACACTTTGACAAAATATTTCATACATAATCATAACTAGCACAATTCATTGGATCTAGAATAGTATTGACCAAATGGCTCAGAGGAGATAGAAAGCTTTGCTCACTGCAGAACTGAAGAAAGATTTAGTGGGACGCATCTTTTGAAGGTATTCTAGACAGATCCGGCTGGAGCATCTGCAGAATGGGGCAATCATTAGGTTTACGCTTGTGGGATATGCCAGCTGAACAAAGAAAGAAATACACACGACAGAGAGAGAGAGACACAAGTAACATACACATGCACTCCGCTGGACTAACCACCATTTACTGAATATCATCTTTTCCTTCGTCGACTTTCATTTAATGGATAACTTCTTTTCCTTCGTCGACTTAATTATTGCCTAGATTAAAAATTTTTCCTCGTCTTCATCACATCAGTTTGAAAAACGTTGCATCCCCAGAGGTAACGTCTTCTGTGGGCCCATGTAGGCTATTTTACACAGGGGGTGTTTCCTGCAAATACATATTTTCTTTTGCATGAAGCACAATGGAGGCAGTGCTTACACAATCTTCCTTCTTCTCCTCAATGGCTAGGGACTCTAGAATTTCCCTTGCGACCTGTTTTTTGTGTCTAGCCATGATGGTGCATGATGTTTGAGAAGAATGGAGCACATTGGCATTCGCGACAATGCGCTGGAAGATGGCCCCCTGCTGCAATTGTGCGCATGGAGGCGGCGTGTTCTCTGGTGCGGTCATTGACACAGCGCCCAGTTTGTCCGATGTAACATTCCCCTCATGACAGCGGAATGTGGTAAACAACAGCGCTTTCACATGGGGCGTATTGAGTCCTGTGGGCGGTGCCGCACGTGTTGTTTTCGTAGTCGTCGGCCTCACTGTTAACCTTGCGACACATGGCATATGCCTTGTTAGGAGCAGAGAAAACGACTTGTATTCCATGTCGGCCAGCGATCTTTTTCAGGCGATGTGTAACCCCGTGGACATATGGCAACACAACTAGAGGTTTAGGAGGCTTCTTTTTGGTGGTTGTGCAGTCTCCATTGGTTTGCGTCGTACTTGCTTGCAGATGTTTTCACAAACAGATATGAGGAGTGTGCTCGTGTATCCGGAGTCCTGAAGTCTAGAGATCTGTGTTTGGAAACGGCGCTCGAGCCTATGGGGACAAGATTTCTGTAGTGCCGCGACAAGAGCTGTAGTAGCCAATCCTCGTTTAACCGTTTTTGAATGTTCGGAATGACTCGGAAGAAATCCTTTACAGGATCGAGCTTGATACATCCAGCATACGTGTGTGCTTGTGAACTTTAAGGAGAGATCGAGAAACCGAATATTTCGGTTTACAGGAAGTTCATGGGTGAAGGAAAGTCCAGGGCAGCTTTGGTCAAAGCTGCGCATGACTACTTCTAAACACCCATCAATCCGCTCGTCCACTTCAGAGTTGCACAGTACAAGAAAGTCATCGACGTATCGGAAGATGGCCTCAATGCGATGACCTTTCAGATTATCTTGGATGGTCTTCCCGCATGCTGCAAGATAAATATCGCAGAGGAATGGGGCAACTCGGGAACCGATCTGGACGAGCGGATTGATGGGTGTTTAGAAGTAGTCATGCGCAGCTTTGACCAAAGCTGCCCTGGACTTTCCTTCACCCATGAACTTCCGGTAAACCGAAATATTCGGTTTCTCGATCTCTCCTTAAAGTTCACAAGCATACACGTATGCTGGATGTATCAAGCTCGATCCTGTAAAGGATTTCTTCCGAGTTATTCCGAACATTCAAAAACGGTTAAAGGAGGATTGGCTACTACAGCTCTTGTCGCGGCACTACAGAAATCTTGTCCCCATAGGCTCGAGCGCAGTTTCCAAACACAGATCTCTAGACTTTAGGACTCCGGATACACGAGCACACTCCTCATACCTGTTTGTGAAAACATCTGCAAGCAAGTACGACGCAAACCAATGGAGACTGCACAACCACCAAAAAGAAGCCTCCTAAACCTCTAGTTGTGTTGCCATATGTCCACGGGGTTACACATCGCCTGAAAAAGATCGCTGGCCGACATGGAATACAAGTCGTTTTCTCTGCTCCTAACAAGGCATATGCCGTGTGCCGCAAGGTTAACAGTGAGGCCGACAACTACGAAAACAACACGTGCGGCACCGCCCACAGGACTCAATACGCCCCATGTGAAAGCGATGTTGTTTACCACATTCCGCTGTCATGTGGGAAATGTTACATCGGACAAACTGGGCGCTGTGTCAATGACCGCACCAGAGAACACGCCGCCTCCGTGCGCACAATTGCAGCAGGGGCCATCTTCCAGCGCATTGTCGCGAATGCCAATGTGCTCCATTTTTCTCAAACATCACCATCATGGCTAGACACAAAAAACAGGTCGCAAGGGAAATTCTAGAGTCCCTAGCCATTGAGGAGAAGAAGGAAGATTGTGTAAGCACTGCCTCCATTGTGCTTCATGCAAAAGAAAAGAAGTATTTGCAGGAAACACCCCGTGTAAAATAGCCTACATGGGCCCACAGAAGACGTTACCTCTGGGGATGCAACGTTTTTCAAACTGATGTGATGAAGACGAGGAAAAATTTTTTAATCTAGGCAATAATTAAGTCGACGAAGAAAAAGAAGTTATCCATTAAATGAAAGTCGACGGAGGAAAATATGATATTCAGTAAATGGTTGTTAGTCCAGCGGAGTGCATGTGTATGTTACTTGTGTCTCTCTCTCTGTCGTGTGTGTTTCTTTCTTTGTTCAGCTGGCATATCCCACAAGCATGAATAACCAACCTGCTCAGCTTCAGGCAATCATAACATTAGGTTTACTTGCCAGATTCGCCTTTGGTCGCTTTTGGCAACTATAATAAACGGTTTTATATTTTGGTACAAAATATTAAAAAGTTTACTTTAAAAACAAATTCCGAGCACCATTTTATATTGTTTACTAATCTGTATCGGTACATAAACTATAACAAAAATTGCATGATAAAAATACAGCATATTTGTAGAATTCTATGCCACTAAAGTTACTCCACGCTTCAAGTAATCCTCCGACATTCACATTGCAAACAAAAATGCAGTGGAAAATTGAATAATTGTATTAACAGTTCGTTAGATATTAAATGCGGTTGCACCAACTCTCATTAAAACAAAAACGATTCCAGGTAAAATGCCATGTATGCTTCAAGTGTTCATGCAGAACGTAACGTACCTAATAAGCAATGTGCTCATGAGGATATATTATTTTCCGCCTCTTTCTGCCACTATCACGCTAAGCCATTGGTTCTCCCACATTCCGAAATTGGTCAATTTGACAAGTTAGAATGTTCTACTTTTGGGGTGTTTTATTATACCTGATTTTGACTGGAACCTAATATGTCTAGTGCGGAACTAGGCGCTGAATGGGGATAGGAGTTACTAGATTTCGTTAACTTTAACGTCACTCGTCAAAATAGCATTGTGGTGAATACTGCCGGAAATATCATTTATATATGTATTACCAGCGTGCGTCAGGTATCGACGGGTGTAGTTGCCTATGGAGTGGTTACTGTTGACAAGTTCCATCCACCTTTTTCAGTAATGGGTTTTGTTTCGTTTACTAGAAACTCCCTTGAGTAACCTCTGGCATTTGGTTATTTTCGTGGAGATACCTTCAGTTGTACATGCATCTAAATTATATCACTAGGACATTGTTTGTATAAGTGCCGATGTTGACACTGCCGTTTGTAGGCTGACGGATATTTTATTGTGTGCTGTGGAACGGTTTATACCGATTAAAGCTGGTAACTGTTATGGATTTCGTTGGTGGTTTTCACGTGATCTTCGATGGGCACTGCTCATGAAATCACGTTTTTACGAGAATAATTAATCTTCTGGTTTGGAGAAGTGGCACTGCTTATTCAAAGAGCATCGCTCTATTTTTAAGTGGTTGATTATAATGTACACATGACAAGTTCACGACGACACCGACTTCGCACAAGATAACCGTTCCAACCGACTTTGGAAAGATGTTAGATACAGATTTCATTCAATAGATCTGAGGTCACCAGTTTGAAGGCCGTTATAGGTTACACCTCCGACTCTTTTGGTATCAGGAATCTTTTTTTGCTTAACACTTCTCTATAGTAAACCCTACCGCACACTTGTCAACGGCTTGAGCCGCACGTTTTTATACTTTTCATGTTGTGTGCTCCACAATTGAATCTGATAATGTAGTCTTGGCAATAAAATAACTTTCCACGAGAAATATCGTATGTAGAAGGTGGGATTCCCGCCTTTATTGTTAAAATGTGTTGTGGTATTTGAGCTCCTCTGTTGCAGCCAGTATATTTTTAACTTGTCCTTAAAGATAAGTAGATTTCCTTCCTCGTGGAAAAATCCTGTGGTTGTTCAAGTGCACAGATCTGAAAGCTCCCTGTCTTTCAGCAATTACAGAGCAATTGCAGTGCTCTCTGCTTTTCCCATGGTTTTTGAAAAATATTAGTATAGGAACCTAAGGTTTTATTTTAAGGCGACGCTCATTCCAAATCAGCACGATTTTTCTCAAGGACGATTTGTTAATTTGCTAAAACAAGCCTTGTAACCATTTTCGAGTTCGCAAAGCCTATATTTGGGAACCGTAGCCAGGTTAATGTTATTTATTAGACTGTTCATAGGGGTTTGACATTGCAGATCGCAATTTAGTGTTGTCGAAGCTGTTTAATCCTGGTCTTTTGTAGGGCTTTTCGATTGGGTTGCCAGCTACCTCTGTATATTGCTTCAATACTGTGTGCAACCTGGGATGCATGCCACGTATTCTGCTTAATTACAAAGCACTAGAAGGGTCGAACAACAGGCCTTTTCTTTTTATTATTTTTGTTGACGACCTTGTATCTAGAGTCAACTCGGAGCATCTTCACTTAGCCCATGACCTGAACATTTATTGTGGTATTCGCACGTCTCTTGACTGTGAATTGTTGAAAAGAACGTTGATGCAATTAATCTTTGGTGTAAAATGAAATTGTTATATTTAAATCTTGCAAAAACTACGGCTGTTTCCTTTTTGCGCAAGATTATCATTATTAATTCATATAGATTAGATGGATTTGACATTATAACGTTTTTTGTTGTACGTGATCTTGTCATTTTAGTTGATGCACGCTTGAATTTTAGTTCGCATGTCCCGAAGATCATTTACGTTTCATTTCGCTCACTACGCGTTATTTCACTTATGGCTCGTAATGTCCACAGTTACTCCTGAATACTGAACCTATTTCGCTCGTTAGGGTTAGCAAATTTTTTTTTCTGCTCTATGGATTTCCTTTGGCGTTAGTCAAACGCAGTTAGAGTCTGTTCAATTACGCTTTTTAAGAGTTTTGTACGATTGCCAAGTTCGACGGAGAGTTTTAAATGATTATGTGCGTTTTTAGACACCCGTGACCTTTCGCCTCTTTCAGATAGGTGGCGAGTTCACGATTTTGTGTTTATATATAAGGTGCTCAAAGCAGTTATTTACCTTACCCTGCTAATTATTAGAATATCATTTTATGTTCCCGATGACAAAATATATCCACGGCTTTTTTGTACCCTTTTTACATAGAACCTGGCCCTTGTTGACACGCATGCATCGTATCTAGCTTATGCTGAATAACTGTGACGTCGATTTCTCTGTTTTATGGTGTTTAGCTTGTTTGCTAGTATTCCCGAAAACTTGGCGAATCATTTTAAAAATTCCTCCAAAATATTAAAGAACTGATAAAAATACGAAAACAATATGGATAAAAACACGCTGAAGAAAACAACTCCAATTAATGTTAAAACAAAGCCGCACCTCTGAAGCCGTAGATTGCTGGATTTACTGTACTACAAAAGGAAAACAAGGCCTCATAAAATAATCACTGTCGCAGACCAGTTTCCACACCGTAGCAAGATTGTCATAAATTGCCCCATTGTTATTTTTTATCCTTTCTTTACTGTATAAAAATAACAACTATATTCGAAATAGAAAAATTCACTCCACATTCAGGTGATTCCACCTTCCTGCACACGCACACAAAACAAGTTGATGACATTGCTAAGATGAGCATTAATTGAATCACGTCAGTTACAGTGTCCTTTGTTTTTCTCTTTCTCCCACCCATTAAAATTCCCGCGGGTGCCATACAGGACATTCACCTGCACAATTCTAGCGTAAATACGAGCGAAGGGAGAGCTAAGTCCACAGTTGGAGCTTCTTCGACACAACCTACACCTCAAATTATTGTACGTGTAAGTTAGCTTCTGCAAAAAGCATAATATATGGCACTCCCTCCTTCTAGGTGTTTTTCAAAGCTAAGACGACGTCAGTTACGAGAGAGTGAAAATGAAGTGTTTTATTTTAATGATTACATTGGGTGTTTTCACGTTTTTCAGATTTGCTTAAGGAATCGTGAAACTTAATGGGATTTGTGCGCGTTATTTATACGGCTAAGGGCACATATTAAAGTGGCTAATTACAATAAATGACTGAAATAATCAGATTAGATGTTGTGTTTTTTAGCTTTTTATTTAAGAAAAATAAACACTGGCTTTCATTAAAAGCTGCTGAGCGTCATATGATACCATTAAATAAATAAAGTTTTCAGGACTAAGTGAAGCCTAATAAAACATGCTGCAATCTAAATAACGAATAAATGTATCAAATAAGTAACGCAAGCTATAAAGCAATTTGCTTCGATTCAATACCGCGTAGTATCTTGTAAGATTAACTGGAAAAAGAGCTGGTATTATAGAGTGCCTGACGCGGAGGAAATCATCAATATTACTGCACGTGTTGATGTGTTTTACTTACAATTATTTATATTTTTATCGGGCGCTGACGTGCGCTTGTTGTTTTCCAGCTTTTTCCACCAGCGGGATCGCTCGCTTTGTCAACGGGGAAATGGATGTGGTCTTGGATATGGCTATGTCCTGGGATACGGCCACAGCCTCGGCTATGACCACGGCCTCGCCAACGATCGAGGTCTCGGCTACGCTGGTCTGGCTGGTTACGGCTACGCTCCCACTAGCTATGCTCTTGCTTCTCCGGGTGTCGCTCGTGCTGTCTCGTAGACTGATCCAGCCATTGCCAAGGTTGACGCCTATCACGCAGTTCGAGCTGTCGCGTCTTACGCTGCTGCCCCTGCCGTGACCAGGATTACCACCTATGGTTCAGCTCCAGCTGTCACCCGGACCATCGCCATCTAGGCCGCTCCAGCCGTCACTAAGGTTATCACCTACCACGCTGCTTCTACCATGTCGTTGCTCCAGCCGTAACCAGGATTGACGCTTACGCTGCTGCCCCAGTCACGATATGTACTGCTGCTCCAGCCGCCGGTGAAGCTGCCACTACATCCTTAACCTGCACCGTAGTCACTTCTTACCATGGGACTTCAGCTGTCGCATCTTACGCTGCTCCACCACCAGCTGTCGCCGCGTACCACGCTGCTACTGCTGTGACGACAGCTGCTCTCCAGCTGCTGCAACCGTGCTCCTGCCACTGCTTTCGGCCAGAACTATGGAGTTGGAGACCTTGGTTACGGTATCGGCCACTATGGCTATGGACAAGGTCTTCAACGCTACGGCCTGAACTACGTTTTTTTTTATTTACTAATACTACTCGTGTTGTCAAGGCTGTAGAAGTAGTAGTACAAACAGACAAAAACAGAAATAAGGAAGTACTATCACAAGAAACAAATATCCGCAGCGTTCAGCTGGACCCAACGTCACTAGAACAACTTGGTATGGAAACTTCCATAGAGCTTGCTCTGAAAAAGTGGCACCGATCCGTACTCGAAAACCGAGCGAATGGCGATCGCAACGCCGCCATTTCTCCCTCAGCGGCCATTCAGGAAACAACACGGCTGCTTGTATTGGTTGGGATTATCGAATTCGATAGTGTCCGCTGTGAATGTTCTATTTTGTCTTTAATTGGCCATTTCGGCGCCGAAACATATACGGTGGAAGTGTTTCAGGGATACCGAACCCCAATTCCCAAACGGACGAGCCGGGAATTACTATCGAGGTTAGAGTGCACCTAATTCGGGACGCGCTACCTGAATTCACCTGTGAGATATGGTTGTATAAAAACAATATTATTGTGCTACAAAACCTTGTAAACTAAAACTTTTAGTAAACATCACGCTCCTGTCATTTTGTATGAAATTCCAATAAAAGGTCATACGAAAAAGTTTCTTTTCGGTTGTATTTACGCTAAAACATGCTTTCTAAAAGCTCGAGGTGACCACAGTAAAGAGAGAGATTGAGCCGCCATCTTGGCACCTCGAACCTGGGAGTTTCGGTACTCTGGGAACATTCAGTGACTTTAGCAGTAGCCATATAAGGCAACTTTCATATTTCAACTCGTTACTAAACGGTGACGCTGTTATCGTATTTGGGTCGGTCTCGGTGGACGCCAGCGACCAAGGTTTCAACGGTGAGTTTCCCACCGCGGTTTCTAGTAACGCTATCTGCACCGGAAGGGATACATTATTTTAAGTAAAGACAAGGTGCTCTGTCATCAGTAGCTGCGGAAAAACAAAAGCCCGACAAAATGCCGTCTACATAAAAAACATATAGCCAAAAAACAAGGCCACACACTACACTGATCAAAAAAAGTGTACAACAAAACTTGGTCTCTTGTTTCATGGTATCTAAGGTACATTTTTTTATTTTAGTCTGAGATAAGAATAGAGATAGAGACGCGCTGAAGACAACGTTAACCGTCAAGGAATTTCATGCTCGTAAAGTTCGCGGAAAAAATGGCTGGAGTAATGCATTATTCGCAGGAGCAAACTCTCTAATTGATAAATGATGCAATCTCCTTGTTTCCCGTGGAAGAAAAAACATGCACTTTTTCTGGACAATTTGTAGGCTGTCAATGACAATTAGGTATAAGAATTTTAGCCGATCCTTCCACCGTCTGGTCTCAAGGATTCATCGAATACCAGCTGAACGTAGAGGTAAAGCGAAGGAGAGGAGAAAAAAAACACAGAAAGGTCTCGAGGCACTGAACCTTGGCAGTCTGCAGGCGCTGGCTGGGAGACACAGGCCAAGTGTAAGATTTACAAATATACCGAACCGCGTTTCTTCGTATTTACTTTGTATGGCCTTGGCACTTTCCGTGACTACAGCGCCCTTCTCTGAAATAAGTGTGGTACTTTTTAGTTTTAAGTAAAACGATTCTCACGGCGGGAATTTTTCTTCTCTATGAAATTTATTCTCAAAAGTGGTTCAATGGTAACATAAACTGCATAAATACTATTTAAATTGTGAAATCCTCCCGTTGTACTGTTTTTTCAGTTTTTTTTTCCGCGGCATTCGTTTTTATGATAAGGGTTCCAAGCCGTCTGGTATCCTTATGGGCAGAACCACGTCGAGCAGTTGAAGAGGAAAGAAGCAAAAACAACTCTCTATATAGTACGTACCTTATTTTCACTTCAGGCATTAAAATCACCTTTATAAATTGAAATGCTATCTACATTGATGTTCTTGCGATCATTATATTGAAGTGTTGAAAATTTGAGATATTTTGTAGTTACATTACGGCGGAATGGTATTGCTGGAGACATATTTGACAATTGCCACGCAGCTTTTTTTTGGATTTGCCGACAATTAATGGTATTTATGCGCCGCACATCCCGGTGCGGTTATATAATCATCATCATCATCATCATCATTTATTAAACCTTGAGGGCCCTTACGGGCATTACACAAGGGGGGGGGTGGTACCTGCTGAAAAAAACATTATATAAAGGAGCAAACAAAGAGTGGGGTTTAACTCACAGTTATACTATGTAGGGGCAGTGACTTATATAGCACTGTGAATTTTTTCACATGAGATTTGTAACTATTTCATTTCATGCCTGTAAAATTAACATACATTAGAGTGTAGGGCGGAGGCAGGCCAGCGGCGCTTATCTCAACCTAATGCTTTTGTTTGGTGGCTTGTCCGCCTCTTTGATCACACGTCTTTATGAATCTGAAAATGATTTCAGGTTACTTCGCCTCGAACACTTATAGTTTGTCTCAGTTGCAAATATAAAATTCGGTCACGAAAGCAGGCCTTCAAGCAGTGACTTTACAGTAATCCGCACATCAGCTATTCCTGACTTTTCCTCTGTTGCAACAATACTGCATTCCGGAAATGCTATAGGTAAGGATCAGTTCTTTCTCCAAAATGTTGCGCACATCCGTCCTTCCATTTCCTTAAGCCTCCTCGTTCCTCACAAGGATACAGAATGTCCCCTAGCTATCTCGAACTAATGGTTAGCAGACTTCTTTCCAAAGCGCCGGTATTTTTATTGAGCCTAATTATTTAATTGATTAAGTCTAATTAGGCACCTTTTTAAATATTGCTTCGGGAAAGAAGGTGTCAATCGGAAAGTTGTAGGGAGCCCCGAGAAACACTCGGTGGAGGGTGTTGCTTGTATGCGTGCTTGCGGACATTTCGGTGCGTCCGGACACCGAAATGTCCGCACACGCACGCATACAAGAAACCATATCTCTGATCGAAACTTTCAAGGTGTGTCGATGAAATGAAAGCTGTCTCATTACGACAAAAGGTTGCAGCATCGACGGACCGATCTTTCGAGGAAGCGTCGTTTGGTGCACAGCGTGATTGCCGCCGAATTGTTTTACCGGATACATGGTTGTGTACACAAAGGTTTGTACTACAATAGGCTCGGAGAACACCGCGCGCGGCACTCGTATGTATCCAATCTGTTACCCCCGTTGGCGATATTCGCCGACGAAATATTGTCAGCGCTAAGACATTCCTATTTAGTAGCTGTTGGCAATATATGCTCAATTCACGGGGGATGTCGGACTTCTCATAAGGACAATATACCAGCACTTTAAACGTGAAAGTCGGCAGGCATTTACAGACGAACATTGAAGACTCCGAACCCTAAATGTACGCTCACACTTAGACAACTAATAATAAAACAAGCAATATAATTTTCTGGCTGTGTACACGCGCGCACACGCACGTGCATGCATAGTCGCCCGCTCACGGTCGTACACGGAGGCGCACCCTCACATATGCATGCACGCGCGCCTTCGCACGAACGCACGTGTAAGCGCCGTCACGTACTACCCACACACTTATTTAGGCGCTAGCCCGCACGCGCACACGCTCGCACGCATGCACGCGTACAAGAAAACATATTTTTCAACAAAAAGTTCCAAATTGTGTCCATAAAACGAAAGAAAGCAGTCTCGTTCGGACGAAAAGATTTGTCGATGGAACATGCCGATTAGCCAATGAAACATCGTTTAATGAACAACATGATCGCCGCCAAAGATTTTACCGCATTTATTATCTATGTTTGTGTGCAGAAAGGTATGGACTACACTGGGCTCGGAGAACACTTCCGCGAAGTCGCATACGCTGTATTTATATTTAAAAATATACTTTTTTTTTCAACGCCCTGATCACAAGGCATACATTTCTCCACGCAGCGACTGCGTGGATTTCTCCACGCAGCAAGCAACCAAGTGTCCGTTGTTGAGTCAAGCTGACAAGGGCACGAGGCCCTTCACTTTGCCGCCCTCCATACCAGCGCAGTACCAGCCCGTTGCTCCGAGACGCGCGGGACAGAGCTGATATAACGACATGCCCCCCCACCCCACTCACAAAAAAAAACAGAAAAAAAAAAAACGTTGTGAGGAAACGGGGAACAACGAAACGCGCCACACATCCAGCTCGACGGTCTACGCCTATTTTAGTTGTTGAGAAAGTGGCAAAAGCTGTTCTCTCGGATCATGACTTCGCTTCCATTTAGTTCTACTTAACATGTTAATTTTTTTGTTTGGAAAAACCGAAGCCGAATGCATTTTGGGTGTACCTCGCGTAACTAATGACTCTGTTTGCTCACAAATCAGTCACACATTTCGCTAAGTTTCAGCATAAAGCACGAAGCGCGGAAACAGTACTGAGGCTGGCACTCATTTGTTGGTCAGAGCTTTCACAGTTATGCGAGTACTTCTTGAGATATCTTTGGAAAAATCTTCCATCTATGTTTCTAGCTAATTAAATCACCTACATACATCCGCTCAATTACACTTCATCGACAACATGAAAACGTCAGAATCAGTGAGGTAGTGAAATTTGAGACTTGCAATAAAATTCGTTCAATATATAATCTTAGTCGCTGTTTCCTATTCAAATGACTAAAGGGTTCTCTGAAACCCTCCGCCAAGTATGGCAGGACAATGTACGCGTTGAATAGAGCATGACATGCATGACAAAAAAACGCAAATCAGAACGTGTAGCCCTCTTCATCGCGGTAGTAGTCTGACCGGTGAATTGGGGGTGCTAACCACTCGCCGCCGTTGGGTGGCTTCAGTTTGATTGGTTTCGGTTTGATCACGCTCCCGGCTGTGTCGCTGTGTTATGTTCTCTTCGCTTAATGTCCGGGATGTTGTGAGCTACCCCAACTAATTATATTTTCGGAATGACTGGCCTTTAATCTTTTCTGTACGTTATTTAGTATTTTCGAGATTCAAAACAGTTACTGTGAAATCTGCAACTGAAAATGATGTCAAAACCAGCATTCAAATATACCTGTGCTTTTCAGGGGCGTGACGTCAGAGGAAGGCCGTTTAGTGGTTCAGAGGGCTCTGTAAAAATGGACTATGCCGAGCATTTATTCCGTACTGCTCTCCGGGTGCTGGAGCGAGCTTGCCTGCACATTCGTTTGACACCACAAAACAGCTTGTAATCAGTTGGGAACAAAGTCTATAGTGCAAATAGTGAGCCCCTGCCTTCCCTGTCGTCGCGTTTTCATTGTGTCCAGTAGAGACTTCCACTTTAGAAAACGCTGTGAGGACAAAACTTTGTAACTTCAACAACTTCGCATAATTTTTTTTTCACAATATTTCGGTTACTATTTCGGTAATGTTTGTTTTTGTGTTTATAATATGCTCAAACAAATCGAGGACTATAAAATAACGCCGGAACACGCCTTTAATTCTGTAATACGTACGTGCCCGTTGTTGCAAACACAACCAATGCATTAGTTGTACCGAGTCGTACTGAGAACTGCGAAGTGGTTTTGAGTCAAGATCGCACTTTCTTTAGGATACATTATGATGCGTTTGGTCATGTTTGTCGTTAATATCGACCAAGCTCGCTGCCAAACAACAAACAATTACAATCGTTTATGGTTGTACCCGCTGATCCCAGTTTCCAGACACATTAACTCATGAAGAGACAAATGCATGAATGCATAGTGAAAAAGCATGTCGACAACCTGGATGAACCATGTGGTGAATCGCAAAGGGGGTATAGGAACTTGTAAGTTTATTGCTGAATATTATTTATTTTTTCAGACATCAAATATTAATATTTCAGCATGCTTGCAAAGGCTTCAATAATGACGCAAGTAATGAAAAAATTAATATTATTTCAGCCTGCTTATTAAATTAAATATACGAGATGTATTCATATAGTCTGTCCTAGGCGGGGTAGGAAATGGGTGTTTCTATCGGTCGTTCTAAAGTACTCGTTACAAAATTTCCCAATTCTCGCCAAATAAAATATCAACTATTTGTTATAAGGACCTTTGCTTATGGCGTGCTCAAGATATAAGATATGTGGCAGGTTCGTCAAGTGAAGTCTGGCTTTGGTCAACTATAAAACTTGCAAATGAATTTAAAGGGCGCAAGAGAAGTGACCTCCAGCAAATCACAGGCGTCACTTTTTGATAGACCTATGTAGATAGATCCTTATTTATTTGGACAAGTACGCTTTTTACATTTCGGCATCAGCAGCTACTGAAAGTTAATTCCTATTTGGCATCGACAACGCGCTGCTGGGGTGATTTTCATGTAGACGCCTTCGTTTCGGCGTCACAAGTTGCGGGCCCCAGGCGCTCTAAAATTGCCTGCAACCTTCTTTTTTTTCAACCGGGAAGTCCCAACGTTTGAGTTAAAATCAATTATTTTAATTATATGCTGATATATCCAAAAAGTATTAAAGCCCTTGAATGATTTCGGACCTGTCACCGAACATTGGCTGTACAGATTTCCTAAATTTATAAATGAACCGATCAAGCGGCTGTTTCTGTTAGGGAAACGATGAATAACTGTTAGCGCAGTAAGATGTAATCTCACGAACAAGCAAGTCGCCTGTGAAGTAAACGATAATCAGTAAAAATGCAAGTTAAACGATTGTCACTTACTTCCTGCATCCTCTACAGGGTGTTTGCTTTCAACTCGAACACATTTACTTTTAGGAAAGTCATCAAAGGTTGAGCATTTTGCTCTCAGTGTTGGTGAATTATACAGCCAGGGTACGAAATACAAAGGGTTAATCGTCACGATAAGTAGAATATTGAACTAATATTTGTTATTAACATTTGTGTTAGTGAAAATAAACATACGGTCTAAAATAGAAATTTGGTGGGCGTCATCTAAAATCAACTTTAGAAGACGTGTGAGCGCGTGGCAAGCGCGGGGTGCTCCAACGTCTGCAGTTGTGCAACAGGCACAGCGCTGGCGGTCCGGAAACGCAGATGAAGAGATTATCAACCGCTTTTTTAAACTGCCAGCGTTACGCTTGTAGCACGAGTTTGAACTTCAGCACTCCCAGCGCTCACTGCGTGCTTCAAATATTTCTTAAAATTGACTGATGTAGTAATTTTAGATGACGGGCACCGAGTTACTTACGCCACATTGACAATGACTTAGAGGCGGTTTAACCGCTGCTTTCTAGACCCAGAAAACTCACAGTTCTGCTGGTGTGCTTTGCTTCTCGAGTGAAAAGGGACCAATGGATGACAAAAAAATAGAAACCAAAATATGCAGGAGTAGAGATACGTCTGTACGATAGTTTGACCAAGGTATAGTTTGGTTTGACTACGCAAAACAAGATGCTTCTTTGGTTCGTCAGGGTTCGAGCGAAGGAAATTGATTATCGGTTCGCTTGGCGAAAGGACGGAAATTTATTGGTCCGTAAAAGACAGGCTGGCCGAGTTATCAAAATTGGTACTATAAGTGAGCATGACAAAATGCGCTGAGTGATTTCGCACGAATTATGGCATTCCTTTAACTTTTTATTAGCTTTATGGCAAGCTCGGCGGCAACTAAACGGTACTACGATAAAACTTGGTTTGTTGGCCTTATGCAAGATTATCAGGCTCTAATTAAGGGCAACCTATCCTTATTTCATTTAAACGCAAAAAAAGCATAAGAAACAACAGCGATGAAATTGACCTGTATTTCGGTTCCCTGGATTTTAAGTTTGATGTGTTGACATTCACTGAACTTTGTATGTTTCTAGAAATGACATTGTCAATGTTGACAGATACAAATATGAAGAAAGGTACTGACAGGCCGAAACAACAGGGGGAGGAATAGCGCTTATTTCTGAGACAATATTGCCTTTTACGATATGCCAGCATTATCACTAATTAACTATAATTGAGGAACTCTTGAAAAATGATGTGGGACTATTATAGTTCTTGTTTATCGCCCAACTTCTGGTTGACGTATTCACTTCTTGCTTTATATTGATAACATCTTTGAGAAAATTTCATTTCTAAACTTGCCCATGGTTCTCATGGGAGATATGAATATTATCTATTATGTTCTAGTCTAGCGAGTTGACAATTTCTTGGCGGCGTTGACTCCTACACCTGTAAAAACGTGATGACGTACCAGCAAGTATTACACAGAAACAGAAACATTGATTGATTTATGTGCTATTAGTTCACAAGTAAACCCTGTAATCCATGGTGTTTCATTGTGCGATTTAAGTGATCATCCTCCGACATTTTTTTGTGTTACCATGTTCAATATCTAGGAACTGTCCAAAAAGCGAAGTGTTCTATAGATGCATCAACTACGACAGGATCGATTTATTTTGCCTGCTTGTGTCTGGCACAAACTGGGATGATGTATAGTATGAACAAAACCCTAGTCAAGCGTACGACATATTTTTACGAAAGCTCCTCGATTGTTAAACACTCATTATTTCCAATGCAGAAATTACAACAGCACAAGAAGGCAAGAAGGCCTTTTATAACGCAAGCGTTCTATAAGGGGAATAATGTGAGAAACAAGTTATACGAAATGTTGATTGAGGGCAAAGAAAAATCTGTTCCGGCGGAATATAAAAAAGTGAGAAATGAATTCGACTCTGACATTAATAAAGCACGAATGAAATATTACAGGCATAATATTTTTTTTAGCGTACAACGTAATCCGAAAAAGGTTTGGGATACAGTAGCAAGCCTTACCTCAAACACAGTACAAATATTTAGAGACGAATTAACTATTGACGGTGTCTGGTTCTTTAATGTGACATTAGCAAATATGTTCCCATTTTTTGTCCTCTGGCGCATCACCCTTCCCGAGGAACAACGATGGAGTGGAATGTTACGCCACCAAAAATGTATCAACCTTTATTTTCTTGTCCCCTACATATGTGGCAGATATATTTACTATGATTCATGCCTTGACTAACAGTACCGCAGCTGGCGAGTATGAGCAAAAAGCTGAATCAATTACAACGATGTCTCATTTTATTTCAGCTCCTCTTACTCCCATTTTTGACGTCGTATTATTCACATATTTTTCCAGAGTGTATGGAAATTGCTAGTGTCTGCGTGCTGCATTAGGGGGACCACCAAATAATCTTAATAATTATCGACACATATCGGGTTTGCCATTGGCTCCAAAATATTACATCGACTTATTAACGTCAGACTGACCAATTTCCTTACATTAAATACTCTGATCGTAAGCGAGCAATATGGGTTTCCAAAGAACAAATCAACCGTAATGGTGTTATTGAACATTAAAGATAAGATAATCCGCAATACAGAAAAAAGCTCTTCACAGTAGGATTTTTCTAGGATTTTAGCAAGGCTTTTGACTCTATCAAGCATAATATTATTTTAAGGAAACTGCCAAGGTGTGGATTTAGAGGTACGGCGTTGGAACTACTTCAGTATTTTAACGAAACGTTCACAAAATACGGTAATGAATGTCGTGCAGTTTCAGCTTGACAGTATTGTGTACGGTGTACCTCAGGGATTTAATTTAGGTCATCTGTTATTTCTTCACCACATAAATGACATACTTAATTTGTTACAGACACCCGACATTAGCATGTAGGTAGACGAACCAAATGCATTTTTCTCTCATTCCAACCTGATGGAACAAAAATCCTTGTCTAATGACTTTCTAAAAAACGTGTCACTTTGGTTATGGTCTAATAAACTGCAGCTTAACACTGGTAAAACAAAATATATTATTTTTCAACAAAAATAATGAACCCGTTTGTTATGACGTCAGTATCACCTTTGAAGGAACTGTTATCGCCAATACGCTTCCTCCATGCATTTATACGCGGATGACTGTAATTGATCGGGAAGTTCATAATGAAAAACGATGAACGAATTTTGCAATTTGATTTAAACAATATTAGTCTTTGATGCAAAAAATGGCGTATCTAACTAAATCCTAACAAATGCAAACTAATGCGGGTTTCCCGGCAAGGCGAGCGCCCTTCAGTGCATACACTGACAGACATTCAAGTTGAATCCGTAACCTCATACCGTTATCTAGGTGTTACTATATCATCGACTTTAACCAGGAAACCTCATATCAATATAATAATCACCAACGCTAACCGCATGTTAGGATACTTACGAAATACCTTTAGAACGACCCAAGTTAACACAACACTTCTTTATAACACTCTTATACGGTCAAAATGAGAATACGCAGTTTCTATATGGGATGATAACCACGCCGTTCTACATAAAGCTCTCGAATCAGTTCAAAATAACGCCATTCGTGTCATTCAGTTTAATTATAATTGAACAGCCAGCATATCATAAATGAAGTCCAGTTTGTTGTTACCCTGCTTGCCATTGCGTAGAAACTTTTTTTGACTTTGCCCGTTTTATAATTTATTTATTTATTTATTTGCAATAACCCTCAGGGTCCCTAGGGGCATTACAGAAGGAGGGGTAGTTTACTACAATTTTAAGTTGAGTGTTTTTCGGTGATGGTAACGATGTCATCAGGAAGGTGACATCGTTCCACAATAGCTTCTGGTAGGAGGTAATGCTGATGGACTGTTGTAATGATCTTTGGGCGGGCCATCTTGCATGAATGATCAAGTTTTGCAGATATATAGCTGGGCTGGCTGTGGAGAGACTAGCGTAGTGGTTTCGAATAGTAAATTTGAGGAAAAGGGCAAAGACGGGAATTGCTGCGACGAACGGAAAGATCAAAAAGGGTTAATTGACATTTCATTGCCGGGACACTAGAAAAGCGAGAATAATTACAAAAAAGAAATGGAGCAGCACGATTTTGAACATATTAGGGGCGAAGCTCCTTAGGGTCTAGCCTTGTCCGTCCGTCCGTCCGGCGTCCGTGCTCACATCAATTGCCATCCCGTCTGTCTTCTTAAAAAAAGGAAACATGTTTGCGCAGTCGACAGGATTCGAACCTGTGCAGGGAGGCCCCAGTGGATTTCTAGTCCATCGCCTTAACCACTCGGCCACGACTCCGGGACGAGTAGGGGGCTCTGAGATGTGGTAATAACTCAAGAGCTGGGGATGTCATGGATGAAACGTTGCATGTAGCCGCTCAACGTCTATACAGGAGAGGGCGATGCGGTCAAATGCGTATATAATCGCGTTAAACTTTGCATGCATTGGCTCAACGTTTATAGACGAGAGGGCGCTTCGGTCAAATGCTCAAATGCGTATATAACCACGTTCCATACCACACATTCTCTTTCTGACATGGACCGTTCACTTAAGCGGTGGAGATGCGTTCCACGGCTTCTAGCGGATCTAAGCTGATCCGCTAGAAGAACCACTCTGTGCATTTCACCGACCATAAAGCAGTAATATTGAAGTCGAAACGCAACCCGGAATGCAGCACTACCTATGAGCAATAAAAAAATGCGCACCATCAGCACTACCTGTGAACAATAGAATAAGTATCATCAGCACCACCAGAGCTTCGCCCCAATCAACATCATTCACCACGTAGAGATGCGGTCATTTTTTTTATTTCGTTAGTTTAAAAAGACTGATGTGACTGCCATATAACTGTAGCGTACTCTAGTGTAGGGCGAACGAGCGTGACATAAAGGAGACGTTTAAGGTTAGAATGGTCAGACTTGAAATTGCGACGAATATAGCCAAGTGGGCGGATTGCAGATAATAATAATAATAAATCGTTTATTGAGCAATTGTTCTTCATAATTTTGATCGAAGGCTCGCATAAGCCCGCGAGCGCTTGTGTGCGGGACCGTGGCAACCCAACAGAGTGCTCAATATATTTAAAACAATGGTGACACAAACAGTTTTGCCAAGAACAGGCTATACATTGTAAACACAGGCAAAGTGGACAGCAAATGAAGGAACAGTAAGTATACACCTAAACATGACGAGAGCACCACTCCTTTAATTTCTGTTTCGCGTCTTGTCGACATGAAAATTCCAGGACATGTTCATGGTTAAATGAACACCAAGATACTTTACTGCGCGGCGTTCAGAATGGTAATGCCGTTGAGTGTTAATGAGTTTAAAGTCTGGGAGGAAGAACCTGTGAACAAAAGGTGCATGCATTTGTTAATGTATAGACACATCTTCCATGTGTGGCACCATTCATCAAATTTGTTAATGTCGTATCTGTAGTGCAAGGTGGTCGTCTGGGGTTTCTACTAGTCTATAAACAACACAAAATGTATCATAATCAGTCATTACGAGACCATTTCTTTACAGTTCCTTTTACTCTTCCCGTGTGTACCATCAAAACAAAGTCGGATTAACACGTTGCCGAACAAACCCATTCTTTATTCATTTATCCCGCATACATCAAACGACTGGAACCACCTTCCAGCAGATATCAAACCAGAACCAATCATATTCTTTTACTCCAATATCTCTTTACATTTGTGTTTCATGAGCCAACATAAGTCATTTGCTTTTGTTTATTTTGTTCGTAGCAGATGTTGCTTTCAGCTTTTGCCAATCAGTGTGTATTTTTGATGTTTGTATTTCTCGTCGCATATCTTTTTTGTCTTTTTTATTTTTGGTTGCTTCACCCCTTTCCTCGACAATGCTTCAGCGCTTGAGGACATGTACAATAAGTAAATAAATAAATCGAAAATGTAAGCTCACATAAATTTCTGGGTGTCTGGTTCAATGAAAGCTTGACTTGATCTCGCCATGTCGAACACCACCGCTCAAAACTTTCCAATTCATGACCATATTACGAAGGCTTAAGCTACTTCCATGTTGGTTAAAATGTCAATTATATTACGCAATTTCGCACTCTCGCCTACACTATGTCTACTGGCCTGGGATACAACAGCGGCAATGAATCTTAACACTCTACTTGTCCAACAAATGAAAGCGATGCGATGCATAGACAACTTAGAGATTTGTGCTCACACCGCTTTTCGTTCTCTAAGCAAGAAATCTTTACTATTCAGCAACAGTATGACTTAGAATTGGCTTTATTAATTTACTTAGATATGGAAACCCGAGAGTCTATAGAAATATACCTATAAAAATATGACGCATAATTTACGCCATGACATATACATTCAGGAGAAAATCCGCACCAATTACGAGCCAACAGAAGTAGAGCTTTTGATTCCGGAATTTTTCAACAAGTTTTTAAAAGTATAATATACTGTAAACTGTTGCTCTTCTTTGGAGTGTTTAAAAATAAGTTAAGGGAGTGCATTTTGATACTCGAAGGTTAGATATTTATGTGACTATTCATTCCTTTCAAACACTCAGTTATCGAAATTTTTGCATCCATTGGTTTAAGGCAAATCAACACACTTTATATTTTATTTATTCCAAATTGGACTTTGTGAGATTATTTTAAACTTGAGCAAAACAAATATATTCTGCATTGACGTGCATGATGTGTATGTATATATATTAATCTATGTTTGATCTTAATGTTGCGGGTACTACTGCTGAAACGCTGTTGAGGAGACTAATATTGTCAGGTAGTTTCGGCGACCTTTTGCTCCTTCCTTTCCGACATTCTCTGTATGTCAAATAAACTTCTAACTTTAAACATGACCGGCTTAGAGGGCAGGGAGTACGGGAGCACTTAGCGTTCCAACCGATTCCCCTTAGCAGAAGTAAACCTTGCCTGATGTTTCCCTTTAAATCTAACTTAACACGAACTTCCCCCAAAATAACTTTACATGACACTTCTAGAATACACAAATACAATTCCTTTCACTTACATTTCAAGACTTTTTACGCTTTTTCCTCGCGCAAAAGCATACTTGAATGATGGAAGCGAGGATAGAATTACGACAGGCATTTGCCGGTCTCGGTGTCAACTATTTTGTGCTGCATACTCAAAGCTTAGGGAGCCTTCATACAGAGGCGCAACGTTTGTCTTAGGGTGGAAACATCTCCGCCATTTTGGTCACCAGGAATGCACCTGCTTCGGTCTCGTTCGGAGAAAGTGCTGCACTCTGGGCGGTGCTTTGGCGCCACTTTGTGGCCCATTTGGCACGCGCTGGCAATTTTTAATACTAAGATAGTTGTCTTCAACCTGTGACAGACGCACATCGAGGCACCTTAGTCAAGGCTGGCTCCACAGCGCTGTAACGCTGGCAGAGCTACTTGCGAAGAGCGCGTCGCTTCGTTTGTTGCAACGTTACACTTGGTGTTTTTTTTTGACTGCTGTTCTTCTTTGCGTGCGAATGAAACGCAAGGCAAAGCCAAATGCTCTCGCAGCAGTGCTGAGCTGCAGACCCAAGGAAGCAGCGCTTGCTGTGACAACGTAACAAAAAATAGTTAATGTGGAGTGAAATTACGTATTATCGGGTTTGAATAAAATGCGAACAGCAACGGAATTTTGAGTCCACTACCGGCGCAGCTTCCAAGTTTGAAATGTGCTTGGCGAGGTTCAAACACGTCGGAGTAGGGCCCTGCGATGTTGTGCGTCCTGTTCCGATGCGTTTGAACCTCACCAAGCACGACTCTAGCTTGGAAGCTTCGTCGGTACACTTGGTCTCATCCTGCGATGGACTAAAGGACAAAGCCGCGGGCCGCCAGGTCCAATCACGTTCCACGCAAAAATGACATGCTTAGGATTGATTAGTGGTGGACGAATACTGCTCCGAACCCAAAAACGCTGCAACATTTCTATAGCTTTGAAACTGCAAAGAGCCTGTACGTCATGCCTAAAATTGTTAAGTCACTCACTGCTATTCGATTCGAACCGCTATCCGCCCATCCCCTTTCAGTGACCCGAGACGCGGGTACCGATGCGTGCATCGAAGCGAAATAGCACACAATTCCTAAGTGGCTCGTGATTGGATCTGGCGGTCCGTAGCTTTCGCCTTTAGTCCATCGTAGGGTGAGGCGAAGTATAGTGGGCTCGAAGATCCGTCAGTGTTCGCATTTTCTTTGAACCCAATGCTACCTTGTCCCATGAAGCGCGGTCATGTGATCAAAATCCATCTTGCGGAAATTTCAGCCACATATAGCCGAATTGATCAGCAAAGCGTCCCAGGGAACGTCCGGTAATATTTTATTTTTAGTAGATACATTATAATGTATAAATATATCTCTTTGGGGTCCGTTTTAATTAGTTTTACAGCTGTCTCTTGTACGCCGTAGGTTAGAAACGTTATCAGTACAATCAGGGGTTTTCCCAGAAATTGAAATTGGGAGTGTCTAAATTTTTAGGAGGGGAGGGAGGTTAAGGGGGGCATTGCTAATAGAGAAGTCGTTGCGAATTATTGGGGTGCCTTCAAAAAACAAGGAGGGGGGGGGGTTATACACCCACCTAGGGTGTGTGTAGGGAAATCAGTTAGTATAATAGAGCACTGCACAAATATAAACGTTTTTATTATATTTACAAATTAACCAAATGTGCAGGTTTTGTACTCTATACTGCCGGGGCCCGGGTGACAAAATTTTATAATAATTCATTCTTGTTGCTCGTTTCGCGGACATTTTCTTCTGGGTGCCAGTTTGTTCAAGCGTTAATATTTATTCTTCTGAAAGAACACGTTAATTCACTTTCAGAATGCCGGCAGAAGTTTTGTTATAATTACTCGGGAATATTGCCATACTCAGGCATCCCATTTTATATAACTTTTTATATTTGACTAACCTTGTACGAGGTCTGCCTAATAGATAATAATATTTTTGTTTGATATACACCTGCAATAATATGTTTGAAACTTTTAGAGCATTTCGGCAATTTAGTGTGGTATTATTAAAAAAGCCTATATGCCAGTTGAGTTTTTGCAAATATACAGTCATTTCCGCTTACATTTTTCCTACGATTACCTACAATTTGATTCCCATAAAAGCATGGTTCCCTTGCTCGGATAATTTTGTTTATCAGCTTTCATATATTTTACGAGCAATTGTAAATACTCATATTTATCTTAATATTAATTACATTTTACGTACAAATTTTTGAGGTTAATCGGTTTATTAATCTTATCAACATAGTAAAAAAAACATGACATGATTCTGAGCCAAACCACGAAATTAATCTCTCTCATCAACTTTTATAAAGTCGTCGGATACAAATAGTTTTATAACTTTTAATATTGACTTAGTTTTATTAAAAAAGTGTTAACTTTCATCGATTTAAATATTTATATGTTTTTAAACTACGTGAAACTTTACACTAATGTTTTTTTCTCTATAAGGCGGCCCAGCTTTATAAGATTCGACTCATTTATTGTACAGTCACTAAATATCTAACTTTTCGAAAGCCAGAATCAAGCTCCGCAGGTGATGAAGAATGATAGGCGTAAGATTGACACACGCTCCTAATTTCACAATACAGTGCCAACTCTTCATCCTTCTTTGTCGACCACTCAAAGGCATTTGATTGCCTCAATCATAAAACTCTTCTAAAAAAATTAGACCCTTACGTTTTCAGACCCTTACG
Source organism: Ixodes ricinus (assembly GCA_037355805.1). Lineage (NCBI taxonomy): Eukaryota > Metazoa > Arthropoda > Arachnida > Ixodida > Ixodidae > Ixodes > Ixodes ricinus. Next base: position 67,156 of record JAZHYW010010760.1, on the reverse strand, counting down.
TTTTCCGAGGGCATGCCTTGCAGCTAATATAGTCATATCTGGAACATCGATTGCAATACGTCCCCTATATATGGAAATTCCTCTGTTAATACACCTACTTCTTATGATGTACCGCTAGGTAATATATTGGGTTCCTTTCTTTATAACAGATATGTAAATGACCTAATCCATGTTATTTCAGGAGCAGGCCTATTTATAACTTGAAACAGGAAAAGGTCTATTCATTACTTGATAAGGGGAATCTAATGCTTTCCGGGTCGATATTGTGGAGTAGATGTAATTCACTTGAAGTAAACATATAGAAATAAAAAAACGTCCTCTTTCGCCCTAAAAAATAGAGTAGTCAAGAATACAAAATACCTCAGTATAGACTCAACCAAAATTGAGATTGTAAATTCCTTCAAGATTCTAGGCGTCATTTTTTCGGATTATATCATACGATGAGCATGTCAACTACTTTATTACAACGTTGCTTTGACATGATGGCATGTTAAACTGCCACCGTTGTAATTTACAGAAAACGTCAAGTTACTATTTCACAATTCCTTGTCCTACTTGGACTAAAATTATTGTCGCTTAATTTGGCGTACCACCATTCTATCGAATATTGAGAAGGTACATTTGATACCAAAAATTTGTAAAGGCCATAGTCGATGTCCCATATCCGTCGCACATCCGACTATTAAGGAAGTTCCTCATTATCAATGTTCACACTTTATATCTTAACTGACTCTGTACCAGCCTTAAGATAGAGCTAATAGACCCTTTCCAGAATTCAGTGCCATCTGGTGACTGAAATGGCATTTTAGCTTTTACCGTACTAATGGCGGCGAGGAACCTGTGGTCTGCAGTATCTTATGGGGCACCGCCACTTTCGCAAGTCAACGGTAAACGAGAATCTGCGCTTCACCTGTACCGTTATTTTTCTATCTCTCAGTGTCGATGTTGAAAGAGATGCACCCAGTCAGAATTAAGCGCCAACCCAGATAGATGCCTCGATAAAGTTCTATACATCAAGGGGGTTTGAAACCAAGTGTGTGCTACTAACAGATTGACTGGGACCGAGTTAGAAATGAACGCTTACGCAGCTCTTGCATCCAATTCCTCATTCACGTCGCGCTACCGACTAGAATGCATAGGCCTCGATTCATCTGCTTAGGAGCATCTTCAACTTCTTCCTTCATCAGTAAGCAGAAGGCCGCCGTTAGTATAGCACATATCCCATTTTTCAGATGATGACAGTGATCAAAGTGGTCAGACTGAACTCCGGAAAAGGTCTATTAGGAACATAAACTTTCTAGAAACCCTTGGTCGCCTCTCAGAAAAATAATAATGTGTATCCTACTCGTGGCGCCGAAGGGGGGGGGGGGGGCGTCAGGCCAAGTACAAATTATTGCCTCAAATGCTATGGCACTATTCCCTATTTAGTAGATATTTAAGAATAAAAAGCTTTAACTGGAATGATATGTCAATATGGAGAAATTTTACCATTACATTATTTGGGTGCTTATGATAACTCGTAGTTACCACCACTGTCCTCGTATTTCCATATATTGCTTTATCTGCAATGGTGAAGTTTGTGTGTTGCGTCTTCTGTTTTGTTACTCTTAATTTATTCGTTCTCTTTTTCTTTTCATTCCGGCTTTGTCCTGTCAAATCTCATTTAATGTTGAATAAGGATGTTTTTGCATAAGGGCCATTCGTAATTGTGTATATGTATTTAGCTTCGAGGAATACAAATGCCATAGTTTTCAAACCAATGAAATGTAGAGCAATTAAAAAAGACGCTATGAACACAGCTACGAAAAGGGCACCAAATAAAATGTGGGACAACTAAAAAATAGTTTACAACATATTTACACATTATGGCTAGGACACATAACGTGATGCTTTAAGGTATTTTTGAAATAAATGACTACCGTTATAGAAAGAGTAATTCACATTTTTTAAATGCAAATGCACTGATTTCATAGAAACTACTTAAAGCGTCGTGTCACAGTCGCCCACAATGCGCTAAAACAATAAAAAACTAGGCAGAACCTTGAAAGATAGCTTCTGCTTCAGTGAAAATACGTCAAAGGGGATGTGGGCACTAGCTTTAGAGTGGCAATAACGTGTTTTATTTTACCCTCAGTGCGAGTAACCTACATAGCCACCTTTAAAGGGTGTAACACACTTAGATGCGTTGAGCAACATATAGAGAAAGAAAAATAGCGATAGTAAATATGGTTGCCGCACGAGCAGAAACTTCTGAAACAAAACTTGTGTATTTTTTATGCCGTAGTTGGTCACTGAATTGTTCTTGTAACTGCGTACCAATTTGTTGTGACTAGGCGTAATGGACATCAAAGGCGCAGTTTGTGTTACTTCACTGGTCAAATTGTCCTTCAGCAGCCAAGTCGGTTTTACAATTTGCACGACTAGCTATTATTTCAACAAATCAACAATATTAACATATCTCCGATCAAGGACGCCAACTTGCCTCAGACTAAAATTTAAAACCTTATGTAATGCACTAGCGGTTGGTTGCCTCGTTTGGACATCCGTTTCGTGTAGGGTGGTATTATAAGGAACATATTAGGGTCACCTGAGCGTCACGGAGGTTACTTTTATTCATTTGAAAAATAAAAGCCTCCGAGAGAGCCGCTCCTGGATATTAGAGTTGACAAACTAGTGTTGCAAAATTCAAAACGCCCGCGCATCTACTTATTCGCCAAACTCTCAAAGACCCAATGATTGCGATCTAACAAATAAGCTTAGCGAATGATGAGGCGGAACGTCCATTTAGACCTACAAATGAAGCCTGCGCTGTGGCGTTACACAATACAAAGCCTCAAGTTTGCATTCCATAATGCCACAGCGCACACCCAATTTTAAGGTCTAAACAGATGTTTCGACTCATCATCCGCTGAGTTGATTTCCTAGAACTCAATGATTGCTTTTTTTTTTTTGTGTATTTCGCGGGAAAGTGCACGCGCAGGCAATTCTTAGAGTGTATTGTCAAACAGCTTTTGTAAAGTGTGTTATTGTTTAATGCAGATGAATATTTATCAAAATAGCAATTTATGTTTCGCTATACGCCATACATATTTAACTAAATCAGAAAATCAGCTAAAATTAAAAGAATTCAAACATAATTGCCATCCAACTCTTCACCAAGGAAATACAGTTTCACAATATTTCTCAGATCACATATAGTCGCTATGAAGGTGCGTCGACAAGCCCTTTGTTAAAAGACAACTGGCTTGAAACTATTTTATTGCGCAAAATAAAAGAAACGTATATTGTAACATAAATTAATTTTAATAAAACAAGATAGCCATGGGACCCTGCCCGTCAGGCTCCTAGACGACTTGGAGGTGCTGTCATTGTTGCAGTTTCTGTAAAGGCATAAGCAAATGTTTATAAAACAAGAGGTTACAAATTAGGTAAATGTGTTGATTGACATAGTAATGTGAGTGCTGTATACTTTCATAACTATTTTATATAGCTGGCCAAAAGCAGCCTCAGACTTCATTTTAGATTAAAATAAGCCTTATACTTACACTTCTTCTTGCGGAGAAGGGTGATGTAGTCGCCGAAGGTGCCAAGGCCATAACCGTAGTTGAGGCCATAGCTGGCGAGACCGTGTCCATAGCCGTAGTGGCCAAGACCGTAGCCGAGGTGTCCAACTCCGTAGCCGTAGCCGAGAGCTGGGGCGTGAGAAACTGTGGCAACAGATGGAGCGTGAGCAACGGTCGTCACAGCTGGGGCAGCGTGGTAGGCGGCGACAACTGGAGCAGCGACGTGGGAGGTGGCGACAGTGCGGGTGAAGACTGGAGCAGCGGCCACGGCGGCGACTGGAGCGGCAGCATAGGTAGCGACGGGGGCAGCGGCGTAGGTGGCAACTTTTGTTACGGCTGGAGAAGCGGCGTAAGTGGCTAAAGTGCGGGTGACGGCTGGAGCAGCAGCATAGGTGGCGACTGGGGCAGCGGCGTAGGTGGCGACGGCTGGAGCAGCGTGAACGGTGGCAACCTTGGTGACGGCAGGAGCGGCATAGGTGGCGACAGTGCGAGCAACCGTGGTGACCGGGGCTGCAGCGTAGGTGGTAACTGGAGCATCAGCGTAGGTGGCAACCCTAGTCAAAGCTGGGGCAGCGGCGTAAGTGGCGACGGCTGGAGCAGCGTGGAAGGCGGCAACCTTGGTGACGGCTGGAGCGGCATAGGAGACAGTGCGAGCGACAGCTGGAGCAGCAACAGCATAGCTAGCGGGAGCGTAGCCGAAGCCACCGAGACCAGCGTAGCCGAGACCGTGCCCGTAGGTGAGGCCTTGACCATAGCCGAGGCCGTGACCGTATCCGAGGCCATAGCCATAACCAAGACCATATCCCCCGTTGACGAATCCAGCGAAGGCGCTGGTGGTCAGAGCAAAAACAAGGCAAGCACGGATCTGCGCCAGATAAAAAAATGGGGGAAGCATTAATTATTGATTGAACAAATCAATATGTATGAACACTATAGATTGCCAATATTTGCTTCACTGCGTTTTTTAGGGCGACTGTTTTTTTGTATCAGCTTTTTGCTAACTAGAGACAAATGAACATGTAATGAAGCAGATATCTACTTTATAATAGTTTCTTTGTTTTCTAGTTAAATTCAAGAGTTACAGCTTATGTTGGCCCTCTTTTCTGTATTCAAACCAGCTTTATCTAAAACCGAGTTGTCGAGAGAACACTCTATCATAATTTACAGGAAAGACGGATAGCTTCAACGTACCATGACTGAATGTGTCGGTTGTGCCGAAGAAGCTGCAACTGTGGTTTCGTGTCTTCGCTCGCTGTTATTTATACTCAAATCGTAAGGAAGAGTGGTTTGTAGTACTCATAAGGAACGTGAAATGGAGAGGGAAACGGAAGTGAAGGTGATGTCTAATAGAGTTGCGACCCTTGAAGGAATGTCCTACACCCTTTTTTTTTCTCCGTGCGAACGAACGTGGAGTCGCCCAAAGGCACCGGTAGATTATTGTCACGAGCGCAGCCTTCATTCGTCTGCGGTTCAAATAAAATAAAAATATAAGCTATACTGCTTGACATCATGACAGAGGCTTTCAAACTGGTTTGCAGAGCAGTGCCATATCATGATGATGTGCTATTTTCCTCTTTTAGTACAATTACCTCGAGGCATCTTTAAATTCCAATGTGAAAATATGGTTAAACGGTAATGTTGAATAGTGAATTCGGTTTTCGTATATTTTTATTTCTATTTTGCTCGAGTTTTGTTTGTTAGAGAAGTTGACCTTGATCTTATGTGGTATTGAAATTGGTCGTTTCCTTTGCGTAAAAGTTACGAAGAACGCAATTATTGACTTAGATTGCTGGTTATGTTAATAATACAGCTGCGATGTGCTGCGCCCAAACCTGGCAGCTTCATGTTGTTTCCACTAGTTAAATTGCTATTATGCGTTAACCATCCTTATTTCACACAATTTACTTATATTCAGTAAATTTTCATTCTGTTGCGTATGCCGAAATCGCATAAAGTTCTGTATGCGACTTCTGTGCGGATAAAAGCTGAGGAAGAGGAGGACACGACAAAGTGCGGCGGCGCAATTGCTCCGAGCTCAGGTCGGAACGCATTCCAGCGAGAGCTTGGCGTTCTAGCCTCCGCAGGCGCTCTCGTCCCTTTCTTCCCTCATTTCTACCCGCATTGTGGGATGTAGGAGTGTGTTACCAATGCCGAAAATCAGCAAACATGAGCTGCCCTTGTAAGACCGCCGTGGGTCCAACCTCGGCCGCACGGGGGCCAAGTTGCGATGATGTGGGTTAAAAGGCGGTGAAGCCTGGGCAGGCCCGATTCGGGCAGCCTATGTAAAACCCTCGTGGGTGCCACTTTGGCTCCGCAGGAGCCTATGTTAGCAACGGTCTGGACTCCAAGGCGGCAAGGCGCCGGCACGCCCAACTTGGACTACCTGTGCGATTTCCAAAGCGGCACTTACAGCTAATTTTGAGAATATTCACAGCACTTTCTGGAAATTCAACTTGAGAGATCGGCTTGATTTGATACCGAATCTCCGAGAATTGTAATATTAATTGCGAGCAAGGAATTGTAGGCTTTTTAAACTTCATTACTGACACCCTATCATTGCATTATTGTTGATTACGATAACTAGTGACCACTACTGTCTTCGTATTTGAATATATTGTTCTCTTGTACTTTTTATTCCGGCTTCGTCCCGTCGCTGTGCACTGTGGGCCGTCAAGAGCACGTCAAGCCCCGTATTCAGCTTTTACCCTTAGTCGCCGCCATCAATTCTGATAGAAATAAAATAATAATTATTATTATGACTATTATTATTACCACCTTTGTCAGAGGAAGTTGCAGTGTCCGGAGTCGTCTTATATGACAGTGCTATCAGCTTCTGTCATAACAGCGTTATCACAATGCTTTCAAGTATCATTAATGTTGACTAGAAATATTTTTGCAATAGGGCCTTTCGTAATTGCATATATGTATTTATTTTGGAGCAATACAAATGTCGTAGTTTTCATACCAATGAAAAGTAGAGCAAATTAATAAGATGGTATGAATACGGGGACTAAAAGGGTACCAAATAAAATCTGTGACAATTACAAAATGGCTCACAATATATTATATTAGATTTATACATTCGGGCTAGGTCACATAACGTGATACTTTAAGGTACTTCTGAGATAAATGACTACCATGATAGAAATAGTAATTAACATTTTTTTTAAAACGCAAATGCGCTGGTTTTAAATTGACTACTTAAATCGTTATGTCACATATTGCACGAATTCAAAGTCGCGAACAAAGTGCTAAAAACAATAAAAAGAACTACGCACAGCCTTGAAAGATAGCTTATGCTTAAATGAAATTACGCCAAAGAGTATGCAGGCACTAGCGTTAGACGCTTAGAGTTCCAATAACTTATTTTTTTATCCTCTGTACGAGTGACCTACATAGCCAAATTAAAAGCGTGTAACACACTTTGTTGCGTTGAGCAACATATACTTGTGTATAATTTATATCGTAGTTTGTCCTCAATAGTTCTTGTAACTGTGTACTACTTTGCTATGACTAAGCGTAATGGACATTAAAGGTGCAGGTTCTGTTGATTCACTGGTCAAATTGACCCTAAGCAGCCAGGTCAGTTTTTATGTTTGCATGGCTAGATATTATTTAACCAAATTAACAATATGAACATATCTCCGATCAAAGACGCCAACTTGCCTCCAACTAAACCTTAAAACATTATGAAATGCACTAGTGATTGGTTGAAACGTTCGGACATCCGTTTGGCGTAGGGTGGTATTATAAAGTGCATACTAAAATGACCTCAGCGTCAAGGAGGTTATTTTTATTCATTTGAAGAATATAAGCCTCTGAGAGATCCGCTCCTGTATATTAGAGCTGACGCAATAGGCAAAACGCCTGCCCATCTACTTAACCGCAAAACACTCAAAGAGCCAATCATTCCGATCTAGGAAATAAGCTTAGCGAATGATGAGGTGGAACTTCCATCTAGACCTATAAATGAAGTCTACGCTGTGGCATCACGGAATGCAAAGCCTAATGTTTGCATTGCATAACGCCACAGCGCACACTTAATTTTAAGGTCTATACAGATGTTCCGCATCATCATCCGCTGTGCGGATTACATAGATCTCAATGATTGGCTTTTTTCTGAGCGTTTTGCTGGAAAGTACACGCGCAGGCATTTCTTAGAGTGTAGTGCAGAACAGCTTTTGTTAAATGTTTTACTGTTTAATGCAGATGAATATTTATCAGATCAGCCATTTATGTTTCGCTCTACAAAATACATATTTAATTACATCACAAAATCACCTAAAACCAAGAGTTGAAACATAATTGCCATCCTTTTCTTCACCAAGTAAATACAGTTTAACAACATTTCTCGCAGGGTATAGTCGCTATGAAGGTGCACCGACAAGCCCTTTGTTAAAAGACAACTGGCTTGAAACTATTTCATTGAGCAAAAAAAAAGAAACATATATTGTGACTTAAATTAATTTTATTAAAACAAGATAGCCATGGGACCCTGCCCGTCAGGCTCCTAGACGACCTGGATGTGCTGTCGTTGTTGCAGTTTCTGTAAAGACATAAGGAAAGGTATATAAAACAAGAGGTCACAAATTAGGTATATGTGTTGATTGACAGAGTAAAGTGTAAGTTGTATTCTACCATAAGTATTTTATATAGCTGGCAACAAGCAGCCTCAGGCTTCATTTTAGATTAAAATAAAACTTATACTTACACTTCTTCTTGCGGAGAAGGGTGGTGTAGTCGCCGAAGGTGCCAAGGCCGTAACCGTAGTTGAGGCCGTAGCTGGCGAGACCGTGTCCATAGCCGTAGTGGCCAAGACCGTAGCCGAGGTTTCCGACTCCGTAGCCGTAGCCGAGAGCTGGGGCGTGAGCAACGGTGGCAACAGCTGGAGCGTGAGCAACGGTCGTCACAGCTGGGGCAGCGTGGTAGGCGGCGACAACTGGAGCAGCGACGTGGGAGGTGGCCACAGTGCGGGTGACGACTGGAGCGGCAGCATAGGTAGCGACGGGGGCAGCGGCGTAGGTGGCAACCTTTGTCACGGCTGGAGCAGCGGCATAAGTAGCGAAAGTGCGGGTGACGGCTGGAGCAGCGGCATAGGTGGCAAATGGAGCAGCAGCATAGGTGGCGACTGGAGCAGCGGCGTAGGTGGCGACGGCTGGAGCAGCGTGAACGGTGGCAACCTTGGTGACGGCTGGAGCGGCATAGGTGGCGACGGTGCGAGCAACCGTGGCAACTGGGGCGGCAGCGTAGGTGGCAACCCTGGTCACAGCTGGGGCAGCGGCGTAGTGGCGACCGCTGGTGCAGCGTGGAAGGCGGCAACCTTGGTGACGGCTGGAGCAGCGTAGGAGACAGTGCGAGCGACAGCGGGAGCAGCAACAGCATAGCTAGCGGGAGCGTAGCCGTAGCCAGCTAGACCAGCGTAGCCGAGACCATGACCGTAAGTGAGGCCGTGACCATAGCCGAGGCCGTGACCGTATCCGAGGCCATAGCCGTAACCAAGACCGTATCCCCCGTTGACGAATCCAGCGAAGGCACTGGTGGCCAGAGCCAAAACAAGGCAAGCACGGATCTGCGCCATATAAAAAATGGGGGAAGCATTAATTATTAGTCGAACAAATCAATGCGTATGAACATTATATATAGACAATATTGGCTCCACTTTGTTTTTCAGGGTGACTGTTTCTTTCTATCAGCTTTTTACTAATTAGGGCCAAATGCATCTATGTGATTAAGCAGAAATCGTTACTTTATAGTAGTTTCTTTTTGTAATTATCTTCAAACTTCGCAGCTAAAGCTGGCCCTCTCTTATTTGTATTCAAATTCTCTCTAGCTGAAACCGACCTGTCGAAAAACATTTTTTCATAATTTACAAAAGACGGATAGCTAAAACGTACCATGATTGAATGTGTCGGTTGTGCCGAAGAAGCTGCAACTGTGGTTTCGTGTCTCCGCTCGCTGTTATTTATACTCAAACCGTGAGGAAGAGTCGTCTGAAGTACTCGCAACGAACGTGAAATGGAGAGGGAAACGGAATTTCAGGTGATACGTAATAGAGTTACGACCCTCGCAGGAATGTTCTACACCCGTTTCTTTCTTCGGGTGAAAGACCGTGGAGTCACCCAAATGCACCGGTAAATTCTTGTCACGAACGCAGCCTTCATTCGTATGCGGTTCAAATAAAATACAAATAAAAGCTATATTGGTTTACATTATGACTGATGCTTTCAAACTGGTTTGCGGAGCAGTTCCATACCATGAGCTGCTGTTTTCCTCTTTTAGTACAACCACCTTGCGGCATCTTTAAATTCCAATGTGAAAAATGGTTAAATGGTAATGGGGAATAGTGAATTCTGTGTTCGTATATATTTCTTTTTTTATATATTTTGCTCGAGCTTTATTTATTTGAGAAGTTGACCTTCACCTTATGTAGTATAGAAATTGATATTTTTCTTTTGCGTAAAGGTCACAACAAACTCAGTTATTGACGTAAATTGCTTGTTATATTAATAATGCAGCTACAATGTGCTGCACGCAAACCTGGCACCTTCATGTTGTTTGCTCTTCTTGAATTGCTGTGATGCATTCATCATCATTGCTTCACACATTTTACTTACATTCAGTAATCTTTCATTGTGTTGCGTATACCTAAAGCGCATAAAGTACTGTATATGACTTCTATGGGGGTAGAAGCTGAGTGAGAGGAGGACACGGGAAAATGCGGCAACGCATGAGCGCCGAGCTCTGGTTTGAACGCATTCGAGCTAGAGCTTGCCGTTCTGGCGTCCCCAGTCGCTCTCGTCTCTTCCTTCCCTCATTTCTGCCCGCATTGCGAGGAGTAGGTGTTTGTTGCCAATGCCGCAAATCAGCAAACATGACCTCTTACTGGCGTGAATAGAACACCTACGCGCGTGGTTTATTACTTGGCCTATGAATGCTGCAATATATATTTTTTTTGCTGCGGTATACTGAAGCGTGTAAAATCATTGAATTTGGGCCCAACTTGGGCATGCCAAACTTGGGCTGCCATCCCGAAAACCTCGTGGGTCCCACTTCGGCTCTAAGGTGGCTAAGCCAAATGCAATATTGTAGGCTCCACCGCGGCTAAGCGTGGGCGTTCCCGACTTTGGCTGCTCATGCAAACCACGTTGGTCCCACCTCGAGTCTGCGGTGGCCAAGTTAGTAATGGTGTGGGATCCTTAGTGGCAATGCGCGGGCATGCCTAACAAGGGCTGCTCATGTAAAACCCCGTGGGCCCAACTTCGGCTCTCCGGGTCCAAGTTGGCAATGGTCTGAAGTCCAAGGTGGCAAAGCGCTAGCACGCCCAACTTGGACTACCTGTGCGACTCCCAAAACTGAAGATTCCTCTAATTTTGAGAATATTTGCTGCACGTTCTGGAAATTCCACTTGAGGGATTGGCTTAATTTGATACCGAATCCCTGTAAATTGTAGTATTAAACACGAGTAAGAAACTGTTGGCTTTCAAAACTTTATTACTGACATACTGCAGAGCGTGTATGTTGAGAAGGCTGTTTTACGTGGGGTGTAATCTTTTACAGAGTGTATGGAATATAGGGTGATTTCGAAACACACTCCATAAAATGTCGTATCTGTTCTAAAACTCGGTATCTGCAGACGGCCCACTCTGGCTTTTTATCCCGATTACCCGTCCAACAGGATTTTATATAAAAATGTGAGCAGTTATTTTTTGTTTCATTTTGTATACTTGAGATGCCCAATTTTTATGGGTTTGTTTATGGTTTTATTAACTCATCAAAATGGTAATATTAATAATCTGATAATATTAATCTTTTATTTTTCTTTTTTTATTACAAAACGAAAAAAAGGGGAAATGAGGGCAAAAAGCTGCTACTGCAGCTTGACGAGGCCCTAGTTTCTATACACGCCTTGGCGGAAAAACAGCGTAAAATAAAAATACACTAGACCCAAAAAATAAACTATGCACCAGCCCACCACTCCAATCATTATACTTTTTTATGTAGAAAGTTAACTAAAAGACATATGCCACACCGATAGAAACAATTTTACAACACATGCGTGACACTCCACGGTATCATTTAGAAAATGAGTTTGTAGTAGTGTGCCTGCTAACATTCCATTTAACTTTCCAAATATACACATATCATGTGCGTCAATTTCATTTAGTTAAGATGGCAACACATATTTTTATAATGTAAAACCATAATTAGTACGGGGTGTTGAAACATTCCAGGTCTCGCCATGGCGGGTAACGTATTTATGATCTAACAAAGGTAAACATGACAGCGCTGCAATGAAAAAAGTATTATTGTGTTTTAAGGCTACATTATAAGTCACCAACAACCGAAACTTGTGCAGCTGTTCAATAGGAATTACACGATGCTTTAAAAAGGGTTTCTTAGAAGGATGCAAAAGAGAACCATTTAAAACAATTCGAATAGCCCTCTTTGGGGTTAGTATAGTAGTCTTGTTAAGTTATGTGTTGTTGTTTGGCCCCAGACTAAATAACAATATACATAGGGAGTATCAACCAAAGAGTAATGTAAAAGTAAGTTTACACTTGTTGGAAAGACGTAACGGTTTCTACAAAGGAGACTAATAGATTTACTTGCTTTCGGGTTTGACATATTCAACGTGCTTATTGCATGATAATCATTCAGTGAAAAGTACACCCAGCGTTTTTACCGACTTTACCACCTCTAGTGTTGATGAGCCTAAGGTTGTTCGAAACGAATAAGATATTTGTGTGCTTCGAGGTAGAAATAGCACACATTTAGTCCTTTCAGAATTTATTTTAAGTCCATTTAATTTTGTCCACAAGTCAATGTTTGAAAGAACTCCTACTGCTTTCCTTTTTATATCATCTGCTGAGCCGCCTTTAATAAGAGTAGTCGTATCATCGGCGTAAAACACAAGGTTTGCGTGTGGTATGCAATTTTTAATGTGAGTTATGAAGATTATAAACAAGAGTGTCCCGAGCACTACCTTAAGGTACACCGGTTCTAATTTGTTGAATGGTGGAAATATTGTTATTAATATTAAAGCACCGCGTACGGTACTGTAGGTATGACTTAAAGAGGTCTAGAGCAGTTTCACGTATACCGTAATTTTCTAGCTTTGTGCCCAAAATTTCGGGATTAATTAAATCGAAAGCTTTGGAGAAGTCAATATATGCATCTACGATAAGTTCTTTATTCTCAAAACATTCTATAATTTGTTGATTTTGTACAAACAGTGCTGATTTAGTTGAGTGATGTTTTCGGAAACCATACTGACTATTAGAAATTATTGAAAATTTTTCTAGGTAAATATAGTCTTTTATGAATGATATTATAAAGTCCTTTAGAAAAAATAGATTAAAGAGAAATAGGTCTGTAGTTTTTAAAGGCATTCTTGTCCCCACCTTTAAACAAAACGACAACCTTAGCACACTACATTGCTTTAGGAAAAACACCAGAAGAAAATAATAGATTAAATATGAACGTTAACACCGGTACAACAATGTTGAGAGTATGCCTAATCACTCTGATGTTCAGATCATCTACATCTTGACTCGTGGAGTTTTTCAAGTTTCTAAAAACTGCAAACACTTCATCCTCATCAGTAAGGCTGATAAAAAGAAAAATTTTCGAAATTGCGTTTTATATAGCTCCTAGCGTCAAGCCCATCTGGAGGTGTTGCTATATCACTTGATTAGCTGACAAAATAATTGTTAAATGCATTCGACAAAGCACAGCCGGACAAATGGTCGTATCCGCAGTTTATATTACCTAATATTCGACGCTCGCGGTCGAACGCAAGACCTTATTTACCCTTTCCCACAGTATACGCGAACTTTTATTATCATATCTTGTAAAGAGGGTTGTGTAGTATGCTAACTTCGCACGTCTTAACAAGCCCGTTAGTTGGTTACGATACCTTTTGAAGGCTCTTAGGTCTCCTGAGTCCCTTGTATTTAAAAAGCGCTGGTACATGCCAGTATTTTTTATGCCCTTTCTGCTATAACTCTTTCGTCATTCATGGCTTGCGCAATTTTTTACACAGTTTTACGGTTCTATAACGAAAGTTTTCATTCTACAGCTTTTTAAATTTTCGTAAAGAGGATTCATATGCACGATTGACATCTAATTCCAAGTAAACTGTTTCCCAATTTACAGCGAGTAAAGCATCTCTAAACACCCCCATAGTAACATCAGTAACATTTCGCACTTTGAAAGTTGTTTCGGGTCTTTTTATACTGCATGAGGTTTGTTAATCAGCATAAATATTGATAGATGGTCGCTGATATCAACGCCAATAACATCAGCTATCATAGACGATACATCGCAATTAGTAACATAAAAAAATTAATTAAAGTTGATGTGGAGCCAGTTCCTCTCGTTGCTTTCGTTTCACTATGGTCAAAACCATTTATTTCATTCGCGTGCATGAAGGCCTGTCGCGCTGTTGTGTTTGTAAGCATGTTAATTTTGTAATCACCACCGAGAAAAAGGACATAGCGGTTCACTGTTGTAATGTCCCAAAACATATCAGAGAAATGAATAAACTTTTTGGGTACATTTCCGGATGGTGGGCGATACACAACTGCGAAAAAATATTCCATTTAACGTACACACATCAGCTCATTATCCAGTAACTTGGGTGAATTCAGATATCTGTTCACACTATAAAGCCTTTGTATAAGCAAAGGCCCCTCACCTTTTCTCTTTTCTTCACGGCAAAGCGAGTCATGCCTGAACTGTGGCAGACTAAAAACAGTCGAGTCATATTTATACCAAGTTTCTGACAGCATAATGTCATCAATAGAAAATCCAAGACAGTCAAAAAGTATACCAGGGTCATCAACTTTAGATCTCACAGACCGAGCGTTGAACTGGGAGAACGATAAAGCAAGAGGTTGCTTTGTAGCAGGAAAGTTTGCAATGTCAATGGGTGCAATGCCCATTGTAAAATCGAAACACTAAGAAATATTCACCCGATAAGGTCACCTAACGTCCCTGTACACGCAAGTCATCTTCGCATGAGATTACATGGGCCTGCGCTCCCTCCCCCTGTTGAACAAACACATTTCCGTTTCTGTACCAGACGAACTGATAATGTTTCGCTCTTGCCCACTTCTTTACCTGCCAAAGCATATTCCTTCCTTGCCTCGTCATGTTCTCGGCAATGTGCAGGTGACCAGTGCCAGAAGCCCTGTTCAAAGCCCGCTTTTTGCTCAGCCAGAGCTTCCTGGTTTCTTGCCTAGCAAACTACAATATAATAATTCTCGTATACCCTGGCCTAGCAGGTAATATGCGCACCGCCAAGACTTCTTCTGACTTCATCTCATCAACACCAAGTTTCGCCGCCCCATCATTTACGACGCTCAAGAGTTCCTCCATTTTTGTCTCGCACACATCGTTAATCTCGAGGTTCTGCCTTCGGCTGCGCCACTCAAGATTGTTTAGCAGTGCTTTGAAATCCTGCAATTCACTCTTTGTCCCCGCCCTTTCAATTTGGTCAACTCGCTTTTTAGGCCATTAATATTGTTCCATTGCACATTTAGGCACTTCAAGACTTTGTCGTACTGGTCAGAGAGCATCTGAACTGAATGCTGAATGCTATCCAGTGCTGTTTTCAGTGACAGCAAACTGTCAAGTTTTTGGTTCATTTCAGCGAGCTAGATTGACTCGTTCTGCTCTGGTGTTTGTTTTACGATCTTGCTCTCTGACCTTATACTTGCTGCTGTACAGTCTGAGCATTTCCAGCTCGTTTTTAACTCGTTCTCTTTTTTTTTTTGAGCACAGATGCTGCGATTACAGAGCACACACCCAAATGAAAAAAAGATTGGCATTCGCAGCAAAAGGGACAAACCTCCCCGCCTAGCTCTTCATTACATGCATTGCAAAGGTTCATGCTCTTTACGTCAAAACAAAGCTAACATACGACAAATAAGTACTTCTAGCAAACTCTTTGGCTGCAGCGGCGGAATCCAGAAATAGCACACAAAAACAAACCAACCTGCGACAAGTACAAAGAATTCAGGCAGCTTGCGTTTGAACGTCAACCGCTGCCGCCAAAGTGTGAATGAATCGCAGGTTCGTGCTGCATGCTGCTGCCAGGGTGTTGTTGTTGGTGCCGCTGCCACTGTCCCAAACTGGAAACGGCCACGTTGTCCAAGTGATATTTACAGTAGGCCCAAGGGAAAGTGAGGCATGCTCAGTTTGGTATACACTGGAATACCCCACACCGCAAGATAATTATGAAATTACCTTGAACGAAATTAGGTTCCCGGGCGGACCCTTCTTGGGCTGCTCTCGTAGGCCCACTGTGGGCCCCCCAGGGGGTGGGGGAGGGCTGGTTCCCGTGGACTGCCCAAGTAGTTCCGCTGTCAGTCCACTGTGGGCAGACAATGTGGGCTGCCCAAAGAAAGTCACTCCTGGGTACCATGTAGTAAGGCAGTACATGTGGGCTGTCCCAAGGGGCCCCCTGTAGGTTTAACTAGGATAGCCCAGGCGGGCTGCCCGAGTAGGCACGCTGTGGGTCCCACGAGGGAAGTCCGGTGCGCAGCCCAAGCGGGGCCGTCTTAGCCCAAAATGGACATGGGACGCCCGTAGTCTACCCACGTGGGAAACCCGTTCGTCCCCCTTTTAGACCTCACTTTCTGCTGCTTCGGTTGAACTGTTGAATGATTATGCAGCCCTTCTATTCCCCCGCGAAACTTAGGGGGAAATAGTTCAAGCTTAAGTCTGCGGTCAGATCAGGAAATCAGAAAAAAAAAAGATTAACATAGCGCCGTGTGGTTGGAACTAAAAGAGATGAGTACAAGTGATCGAAGGTTGGAGAGGTGAAATTGCTTCACGCAGCGCTCCGTTGTCGCATTCTGAAAAGTAGTGTCGTTCGGTCATTCCCACTTTTGAATCTCGGTGCGCTTCGGCAGACAGTTGAAATTTGCAATTATTTGTTGTACATGATAGACACTGCCACTTATGCTGCTCGCCGTCCGGGCTCTTTTCTCTCAACAAGCGAGCAAACGGAGACCTCTTTTGCACAGTCATGCATGGCCGGAGGAAATCTGAGGCAGAGAAACGGCGTTTCGAAAGCTCGCCTTTGGAACGGTGGCTGTCTGCCTCCATTACCCGTGATATACTTCGTTTTATCATAAGTCATAGAGCATAAAAACGCCAGAACACAAACACATATTATGAGACTTACTAAATTCATAAGGTCATATCACATTCACTTCACTTCATTAGTATCTCCGTTGATGACGTATGCAATAAAAGATTTCGAACACTGGGATTCTAGGCGTTTCGCATTACTCGCTCTTCCTTATCGGTCCTTAGCGTCGGCTGTACTCTGACTTAAAGTAAAATAAAGCTCTTAAGGATACCCTTCCCCCGCAAGCAATCATCTTCCTGCTGTAATGGCACGGCTGCAGCGCACATGTCGGCCTTTCACCACCCATGCAATGGATAGTTTGGGCTAATCTCTTTTAAAACAATGCCAACTGAGCCCCAATCATTTTGTGCAGCGTTGCACTCAGCTGACCAAACATTGTTTAAAAACGCACGGCTGAACGTTCTGCTGCAACCACAACCAGCTTAATGCATATTTTTTAAAAAATTGTTTATTTGTTTTCCTCCCTCCTATGTGATCACTTCGATAGCGAAAAATTCATCGAGTTTCAAAGCAGTTTCACCTCTCCGGTGTCGGCTTCTGTTAATCTCCAAGCGTTAACTGTGATGATCGGCCGCGGTCGTATTTGTTCTCCGATTTCGATATCTCACGGTTTTGTAGGTTATTGTGATGACACTTATAACGTGAGGGCAATACTTTATTTTTTATATAGCGATATGTAAAGTTAATATTGCCGGCATGTCTATAATCGCAATGGCAATTTGAAAGCTCAAGATCGTAGCCGTTGTCTTTTCGACACTATATTTCAAGATTTACGCAATAAAGCAGTATCCAAACTGTTTCATTTGCGAAACAGGCTCTATTATTCTCAAATAAAATTTACATGCAGCCTCTGTGCATCATAGTTTTAAACACGCGTGTTACCGGCCGCGCACTTCACCTTCCAAACTATATGATGTTTCGTCGGCATAAAATTTGCTAAATGTGGCGGTGCAGGCGAGTTGGTTCATGATTACAACTTGTAGCTGCGCGCATTAAACGTTCAGTTGAAGTTCAGCGCTCGTCTTGTTAATTCCTTCCTTTGTCCTAGTGTTTTTGCGCGCTGCTACCAGTTGTAATAAAATTCGCTTGCCCCCGAACCGGACAGCACCAGTCGCCCAACAAACGTTAGCGCTATTTGTGCTGCGCAAAGCTCCCACACCATGGCAACACTGTCGCTGTAATTCGTGCTGCGCTGACGATCTCGCAATATTTATTTTTGTGAGTTCATTTGAGGCAGCCGTACAGAACGTCTTAAGGGACATGGTTAATGGCACTTGAAGTACCCTTAGCAGAGCGAATGGTCAACAAAGCGAACGAGCAACAAGCTAACTATAGCTGTTGATTAATATGTCGCGTTGTTATCCATGCCGTGTTTCCCTAAAATGACAAGGTGTTTGGTAAAAAATAAATTAATAAAAAAACTGTGAATTAACAGTCGTCAATAGCAAGAGGAGACATTTCAAGGCTCTGAGTGATTCACGATAACAAAAAAGGGACTTGTAATTATTTACGATAACAAGAAAGTGACGCGTGTTCCCTCCTAACTGAACGATCGTAAGGCCCGAGCTGTGTCCTCCAAGAAGCCGGGCACTGCGCTGCATCCAGTGTTGTAGGCGTTACCGAAAAGAAGTAGAGAAATACATCACTCTTCAAGTGGAAATGAGAGTAATGTATTACAAACCAACCTTAACTCAAAATAAAAGGAACGCGATACGGTTTTCATTACTGATAAAAAAAATAACACATGCTACTTTTGCGTCACTTCTCAGTTATGAATTAACACGTTTTACTCTTTTGAAGGCACAGGTATGCATAAGCGCAATATTTAAAAAATAAACGTTATATTTAGGCAGAAACTGAACATAAGTAATCAATATTTTGACGGTTTTATCTAAATACTCACGAAAAAAGCACAAAGAAAACGTAAAAGCAGAAAAAATATCATGGCTTGCCGACAAAAACACGAGAAAAAAATTACGTTTAACTTTTCTAATTCTTGGGAAGAAAAAGTAACGAGTAACTTAACTACGTTACACATTACATGAAATAAGTAACATAAGTACGCTACCTTTACTGTTTTAAAAAATAACGAGTACGTTGCTACGTTACCGAAAAAAGTAACGCGTTCCCGGTAACTTCATTACATGCAACGATTTACCGCCAACACTGGCTGCATCAGAGTAAATCTTCAAGTATACTCACACTTCATATTGCACATACGATATGTTTAGCATGAAACAAGCTACCCACGATATAAAGCAGCACAAAATCTGAATCTATGCTACTCTTGGGGTGAGTAACATGCTTGAATTGGTGGGGCACTATTGAGCAACACGTAATGGCAATTAAAACGACTTGGTTCAACGGCGTGTCAGGGAACTGAGGTTCAAATTCAGTGAGATACTGGAGGTAAACTAAATTTAAATAACTGATACCCTGATACAAAAAACGGGTATGATCATATGCTAGATCTACACATCAACAGTAATTCTCGCTTGCGATTAATTACCAAATCAACATATGAAATATCGACACCATTGATATTATCTGAGCAGTAAAACAAGTTTTACTATTGATCACATTACAACCTTTCCTCTACAGCACCTTCCTTCCTAAGTGGGAGTCGGGGTAAGGGTGGAAAAACAAAATGAACCTCGAAATGTTGAAGGGGCAGAGCGAATCCTTTAACACTGCGGGAATATGCGGCGTGTTACATTTTATATAATTTATTTTTGCTAAAAAGAAGCAATTCACATTTCCCAGATATACCGCGAGACCACCATAAACCGGAAAGGCAAAAAAACTAAATTGTTCTCCAGCTGCAACCGCGTGTGACTGCCAAGGTAACCTCGGCGGGACGTGGTCACGAGTAACACTTTACTGAATTTTCAATTGGTAGAGTTATCTGCTCAGTTTAAACCTAAAATGATATTAAATCTGACGTATATCTGCCAGTGTATGAGGTGCTATCTAGCCGAAGTTAACAAAACCATTTGCTCTTCTCTGCTTCCGTGACGAACGAACAAAAAGGCATGTTTACGTATGTATTTTTCTTTTTTTTACGCGTGCTCGTAATTGGCTACCCGACGCGAGCATCAACAATGCGGACTGGTTGCAGTTCGCCGACATGATCGAACTGGAGTTTGAAAAGTGTTTTGTATTGAGGTGAAAACTTTCAGACAACCGGAGAATGAAGGGGCTCTATGAGCATGTTCAATAACGAAATCCGGAAGCTGTGCGTCATCGGTGACCATATCACTTCCCACGTGACTTGGAAGGCAGTGTATGAGTTGAAAGGTGCCAGCACAAACTTCTATTTTTTCTATTTTTTTAAATAAATGCTGCGTGGGTACGCAAAAATGTGTTTGTGTTTTTTATTCTATAAGTGACAGAAACAATTTGCAGTTCAAAAAGCGTTGCTCTGCACTTTTGAGATGGGCCTCTAAAAAGTGCGCATTAATTTTGAACGAGCGCGTTTCAGTTCCTTCATCAATGTCAGTATCATGAGGTATTAACATAAAACAGAGCACACCCGATATGCGGTGAAGCATACGGCTGGCAACATGGCAATGCCATGGCCCGAGACTGGCAGATAACTGGCCATTAGATAACGGCTACCTGGCACATTCTACAGCCATTGATGAAATTACTGGCACAAAAAGTGTGGCGTTTTGTAATTGTCAATTCGTTATACGAGTAAGGAGATTTAGAGTGTTGAGCTTGCTAATTAAACTTTGAGTTATGTGTAAACAAACATTAAAAAAATTCATGTCGGGCTCACTCAGCGAATATATCGAAATAGATTTAGTATATCGAGACTAGGACCAACCCACTAAAGTGTCTAGTGCAGGCAACTTTTTTTTCTGCTATAAAAGAACAAAGTAAGGATGATGCTCTATAGGATGTATCGCATAAACTAAAAGTTTATAGAATACATGAATGGAATGTCTTACAAAAAGTTTTGAGTTGTCAGACCCCTTCCGGATCCTCATTTATCTGAGAGAAAATAAACAACGTACCCTCTAAAAAGACGGCACGATTATGCCGCATTCAATCTACAAGTTGAAGGCCACTACAAAGCTACTCAAGTTTCAACTCACGAAGGGCGCCCCTGTGAATTGAAGGCGTTACCTTTATCTCGTGGAGAATTTAGCTTTCCTCAGCTTGTGGCAGTTGGACTCGTGTGAAGCATACAGTATTGATCAAAGAAAGAAGTGTACACCGATCCTGCACCTTTTTCTACCTCGCGCCACCATCATGAATATTCCTAATATGTATATTTGCTAATAATAAAATGAATCGAGGTTTTTTTCGGGACTCCTCGTGCTGTCGAATGTTGAATGTTTCCCGGATACAACGATGCAGCTTAACAAGTTGTTGCCACCCCAGACGAACAAGCGTCTATTTGTGCGCACGCGTCAAAACATATTCGGTTTTCGTAGTCATGGGACATAAAATGATCATAGAGGTATTTAAGTGACCCAGATGCGGCATTAACAACCCCCCTCCCCCCCCCCCCCCCAAAAAAAATAGAAAGCAAGACAGTTTTGTTTTGTGGAAGGTGCAGCCAATACGGTAGGCTTAATCTCGAAGCCTCCAAGGATAAAAGGCATATATAAAACAATTTAATGGACATATTAAGAAACAAATAAACGCATTGCAGTGGGGATGACCACATATTATTAATCGCAAAATGCAGATCCTCCAGCATGGGATTCGAAGTGCAGATCCTCGAGGATGGAACTTAAAAGGGTTAAGTTGTTACCTGAAATTAAATCAAACGTGCGTCACTGGTGTCGATACAAATTTCCCACAAACTATTTGGCGCCTATTGCAATAGCTGATTACACAATCGATTTTCAAGTCTTAATATAGAGCGTTGCAGACGGAGATAGTATCCGAGGATAAGGATGTCTCTTTTAAATTCCAAATGAAGTATACTTCCGTGTTTAATTCCATCTGCATAAAACTAAGCGTAAAAAATCATTTATTTATGCATGCTTCTAAAAGCGTTTCCTACCTGTGATCACGCAAAAGTCTCGACCTGCGTAGTATAGTTGCCGTTTTTGAATGATCTGTTTATGCATTACAATATATCAGGTGGCTTCACAAGAGCGGGTGACGAATGTTTTGGGTTGAATACACCAGCCCTTGACGATTTATTTTATATCATCGGCTTTACGTCACCCAATAGCGAGTTTCAGAAAACCGTATTTTACATTCCATACGGTGCGCTAACCCCTCCGGTACAAACTGCACATGCAGTACTGCAGAAGGCTCGCACGTGCGCAGTTCGTACCGAAGGGCCCATCGTAACGCATCGAATGTGCAACAACGGCTCCCCAAAACTCTCTAATACTGTCTAATACTGCCAATATCATCACTGAGACCATCAGAGCTCCCCACTTGAAGTCGCTTATGTAGATTCATAACAACTTTACATTACAAACGCGAAACAAGGTACGGCAAGACTTTTATTTAAGCAGTGGGATAAGCGTGCCGCTAAATAATTTTTTTTTTGCGGTACACTTTTGGGCTTACACCACGCGAAGCCGGTAGGTGGCCAAGTGTCAAAAGGAAGCTATTTCAATTTGAGAGGTTCATGCTTTCAGCCATAGATCAATTCAACTGAAAGAGTAATTCAAAAGAAAATGACAGATTCACTGTATGGCTGAAAAAAATTGATCGATAAACGATGATATGCATTTCGACAAAGAATATAAACTGGCGCTCGAGCAGGTGCCCGTTCAATAACCAAGGTGTTTGTAGTTCTTATCGTATGGGCTTTTGCCTATCCTATTTGAAGGGATGATCTCCTCCGGCCTCCACCGATCCCTTGACACGATTCCAACAAAAGTCGGGCTGCCTCTGGCCGCGGGCGCCGGGAGTGGAGTCGGACGTTGACGCTGCTCCTGCTGTTTCCTGCCCGCGTCCCCGCGTCGGTGCATCGGCATCGGCAGCTGCACTCTGCTAGCTCTGCCCTCCGTCACTCATTTCCTCCGTTTTCCCAGTTTGCCGCTTGCCTCAGTGTACAAGAGGGAAGGAAAGCAAGGGTCTCCGTGCATTTTCGTGTAGGTTTGCGTGCTTTCGGCACCTCGGCCTTCTAAAAAGCGTGGTCGGCCGCCGACACACTTGGAATAAACTGGTTAAAAATGCCTTAATTTCGGTCGGAACATCATTGAACTTCGATAAAAGCGATAATTTGAAAAAAAAAGCGATTTCGTTATAACGAGGGGTTACTGTATGCTGCTTTTTGTGTACTAAACTTCTTAAAGTTTACCTTAGACAATAGAGGATTAAAAATTCTCAATAAAAAAATCGCATTTTTAGTCACTTAAAAAATGGCCCCTAAGGGGTTCAATCTACAAACAAACCAAATGTGGAGGTTTCGTATTGTAGATTGCCTGGTTTTAATATTTTCACAAATTATTCTGGTTGCTGATCGTTTCACGGACATTTTTTTCTGGGTGCCAGACTGGACAAGCGTTAATCTTTATGCTTTTTAAAGAAAGCGTTAATCCGCTATTTCAGAATACCGGCATGAGTTCAGCTTGCTTTCATTACTCGGGAATATTTCGATACTCAGGCATTCCATTTCATATAACTTCATATATTCGACTAACCATGCTCAAAACCTGCGTAATAGACAAGAATATTTTTGTTTCATATTTACCTGATATATATTACTTATGAAACTTTTAGAGCTTTTTGTACATTTAGCGAGCTATTATTAAAACGAGCCTGATAGATACCAGATTAGTTCTTGCGAATATACAGTCATCCCCGCTTACCTTTTTCCTATGATTCCTTACAGTTTTCTTCCCATAGCAGCTTGTTCACCTTGTTAATGTTAATTTGTTTATCAACTTTCATATATTTCACTAGCGATTGTAAATAGTCATATTTAGTTTAATATTAATTATATCTTACGTACGAACTTCGGAGATTGATTGGTTTATAATTTTTACCAACATAGTAAAAACGCGGTTCATGACTTTGAATAGACCATATGCGAAATGTACAGCGCCATCTAGTAGCGCGCCTAGAACTACGTCCGCCATCTTTGTAGCGGCGAGAAAACGAAACCAGTGACCCGACCAGCAAAGACCCCATGTAAAAAAGCGACCGCGCTTCGTGCGATTGATGCGATGCCAACGCGTTGCTGCGTTCCGCAAGCAGTTCAATGTATGCGGACGAGACCAAGGCTGTTATGCGAGGCAAAAAATGACAGTTCTATTAATCTACGCCACAAACCATAATTGAAGATGCGTATGACTAACAGTAAACAACAAAAGCTGAACGCCAGAGAACCCTCATTTTGTATGTCCTATATTTATATTTTTTTTAATCATTACTTTTAGAAAGCCAGAAAACACTCTTATTGCATTGCGGCGATTTCTATGCACTTGATGTGGCGTCGGTAAGGAGGTTTGCAAAACGTATATAAAACTAAACAAAAGAGTTTGTTGATATAATATGCTTGAATATTTAAAGCGCGGTCATGTAGAATAGAAAACACAACAGACACGGACGACGTGTCTATTTGCTCAACACTCACAGAGACGGAATTTTCCTGTCTTTTTTGTCGAACGCCACTTAGACAAAGTCCGATGTCGGCGGCGGCGAAAACTTGCGTTGCGGACGTCGAGTGGAGCAACACGGGCCCAGGCAGCACACCGTATTGGGCCAACATTAGATTTGATGTGGCAAAGAATGGCCCAACAATGGCCCAATGAGCCATATGTTTACCAATATTGGAATCACATTGGACAATAATGGACTATCAAAGCCAATGGTTTTCCAATATTGGTAATACGTTGGCATAGGCTGGTCAACATTGGACTGTCAAAGCCAATAGCTTTCCAATATTGGAAATACGCCGGCATAAGCTGTCCAATATTGAACTGTCGGAGCCACTGGCCTTCTGATATTGGCTTTACGCCGGCATAAGATGTCGAATATTGGACTGTCAAAGCCAATAGCTTTCCAATATTGGATATCGCCGGCATAACCTGTACAATATTGGACTGTCAGAGCCAATGGCTTTCCGATATTGTATTTACGCTGGCTTAAGCTGGTGAATATTAAACTGTCAAAGCCAAGCGTTTTCCAATATTTGTGATGTCATGGTATAGGCTGGTCAATATTGCACTGCCATAGCCAATGGCTTATCGATATTTGTATCGCGTAAACTATAAACCCGCGACCTTTTTTTTTTTTTTTTGCATTGCAGAGGTAGGAAAGTGGAAAAGAGTCATTCACGCGCTCGCTCGGAGCGAGAATTTTATTTAGCCAACTTCATGGGCGTACGTCGCCGGTACTTTCTCAACCGCGATCACAAATACGTCCTTAGCTGCCTATAGGACTATTGCAGTTTGTTTGCCGGCTGCTCTTCTTTCGCATTGCCTTACCTCGGCGTCGAAAACTTAATTCTGTTTTTTAGATTTAATTATTTTTGTATTTTCTAGTGTATTTTGTATGTATATGCATTACCTAGCGTTAACGTCTTCTACTTTGTCCGTGCCCCTGCCATGTTTGTATTTCTTTCTCGTGCTCTATTTTTTATATTTAATGTTTCTGTGCATATTTGTCATTGACGACGCAGGTGTCGACAAACATAAAGCCGCCGCTTACGCCGCCAACCGAAGTGACTTCTACTCTCAGTTTTACGAGAGTCTTTCGAGCTAGAAAGTCGTCTATTGGACTCGAATGAAGTCTCGAGAGGGCTGCTTCGACTGCCAGTGCACATATCATCAGTGTAGGCAGAAGAACGACGTAGCAATCGCGACGCGAGCATACTGCGCCTCCATCTGGCCGGCCGCGCTCGCTCTGCGGAAATGTTAGCAGGTACTCTCGAGCCCCATTAGCTTACTGAAGTTGGAAGACGCTACTTTGTCGTCGCGAATCCTTTGCCCTTCGAACGGTTGCGAAGCCGTTGCGCCCGGCGTATCCTACGCAGCATCTTTCCGATATTGTTCGTGCAGCATCGCAACCGATTTATCGTGTGTTGAAAGTCGAACGATGTGCTGTCCATGGTGTCTTTTATGTGTAACTCTTTCGTAAAAGAAGTTTGAAGTTTAAAAACGCGAACCTAACAGTGAACAAATAATTTTAAATTTATTGATAAAAATAATATATATATATAAATATTTAGTTATTTGTGGACATCGTGCGAAAAAAATAGTCGCTCTTAGTTCTTCATTCTAAATTTTAATGTGAGTTATACGACGTAAAACATTGTCTTCAAACTTGCCCCGTTTAGAATCACTTTTGGGCTGGACAGCTTATTTAGAAATTCAAAATCTGGCCTTCAGAGAGCTGTCCTGTTCAATCGGTATTGGCAGCAGGGTAGACGCTATGCGTGTTTTAGGCCAATTCTGTCTCCGGTTAGGGTCACGTGACTACAGTCTCGAAGCTAGTGATAAGGCAAAGCACGGAACCTGACTAAAAGCCCGAGGCCACGCATAACATCCACTGCACTATCAACCTTGGGTTCAAGTGACTAATCCTCTGGTTGGGTTCATTGTTGAGATGGGCCTGAAGATTAGCCTTTGTAAGCGCACTCCCGTTCTGGGCTGCTTTCTTTCTACTCCTTCTCTCATTTTCTCCTCTCCCTAAGCTGAAGACGTTCTAGACGGTGCGGACTCGACGGACCAATGAGGCGTATACTTTTTATCGCTTGAATCCGCTCTTTGTGCGCGGGTAACGGCAGAAGCGTGATCACGTGGTTTGACGGATGACGCATTAGCCGTTTACAAACCCGGAACCCTGAATGCCTGCGAAGACCGGACCTAGCTTCGCGGGTGATACGGCCTGCGGGCCTGCTGTGGATTTCGCTTCTGCGGTACATGTGGTAAATCTAGTTCTAGAGTTCCGATCACCAGCAGCGCAATTCGTCTTAGTGCCAAGTGCGATCTTCAGCATGCGGATTGCCAAGACCATGGATATTCTTTCGGCAGCGCCTACACACCGGTGATCTTCCTTTGTTGTGGGCATACATGTGACCACTAGCTTCGACGGACCGAAGACACAACTGACCGCCTTCTCTTCCATGTGAGTGACAAGGATAAGTTCTCCTGACCATTGAGGATAGGTATTCTTGCTACGCAATGTACGTTTTGTCTCTCTCCGATGAGATTGAACCGTGTCGAACGCTGTGCCAGGAATCTCCGACGAGTTCAACGTGTAATCCAGAGCGATCGGCCCGAAAGGCCCTGTACAGCGCTATTTGTAAGTGCTTTTTATTCTAATAGACCGTGAGAGACGTTCTGATTGGTTATTTTTGTGTTCGACGTCATTTTTATTTATTTATTTTTTGTTAAAATATGGCTGTCTTCTTAGCGGTAGATGTGTGCTGTAGTAAAAGTGCTCCCGGTATTTCCAAGCCGAATACCACAGCGTTGTGTAGTCCTTATTTGCCAAGGTTTGGGTTGTTGGGTGCGAGTGGAGTGTCAGTTATGTCACCGCGCTCTGCGAGTGTAATTGCCAGTAATTGTCTCTACACGACAAGCTATTTTATCTGCGCGATTTATTTTAAACTCTTGATTGATTCAAGCATCAAGCTCTGTTCAACAGTCATGTTGTTACGTGTACCGGGGTATTTATTGAATTGTTAATTTAGTAGTGCGTTTGACACTGGTGAGCTGAAGAGGGAGGCCAGCGGTTGCATTTATAAATTGTAAATATTATGGAGGCAATATGGGTACAACAATAACTACATATTTCCGTTACGCAAATATCGTAAATCTTAAAAACGTGTTTTTCAAATTAACGTAGAAATATTGTGTGAACTTAAAGCTAGATGAAAGGTTGAGGGACGCCATGATGTTGCACGAGTAGAGTTAAGCAATTTATGAAATAACCTTCGTATTATTTGATTAA
Source organism: Ixodes ricinus (assembly GCA_037355805.1). Classification (NCBI taxonomy): domain Eukaryota; kingdom Metazoa; phylum Arthropoda; class Arachnida; order Ixodida; family Ixodidae; genus Ixodes; species Ixodes ricinus. Next base: position 39,553 of record JAZHYW010010760.1, on the reverse strand, counting down.
TTTTTAAACCACTATCAATATTTTAATCTAGATCGATCAAGCTCTGAGTAAGGACAAGTCGGACGAACAAAATAATAGTAACGCCTGGGCCGTCTTTCTAGAAATAGCGTCTCAGCTGAGACGGGGAAAAGAAAGCACTGTCAAAGCCAGCGTACGAGCTGAACGGGACTCAAACATCGACTCATGACGCTCGCGCGTCCCATTCTTTACAGTGCTTTCCTTCACCCAGTCTAAGCTGAGACACTGATTCCACCAAGCCGGCCCCGGTGTATTACCTGCGCATCTATTTATATTAGAAGGCAGTACTAAGTTTTTTACATACAAAATAACGAAAAATAATTCACTGGAAAAAAAGTTGATAATATGGAAAAGTAAACAAAAGAAAGTCGGTAGGCCTTTCCGAGATTTTATACTTGCAGAGCAACCGAGCCGATTAATCGAATGGTTAATTAAAAGGCGGCGATTAATAATGAAGCTATGTTTTATTTTGATTTCATTATTGACAAGCGTAAGAGAGAACTGAGAGCCTCTGAAACCCTTCACCTGAATCCGAACCACTGCTTCTGTCTCTTTCAGAATCCTGTGGCCAGGCCCCTGCGTGGAATCCCTTTGCCCAGCCCTTTGCCCAGCTCTTCACCCAGCCCTCTGCCCTGTCCACTACCGAGCGTGCCGCCGAGTCTGCCTAGTCTGCCCTGTCCACTACCGAACGTGCCGCCGAGTGTGCACAATTTTTTTTAAATCTTTTTATTCGATTTAAATAAATTATGAACTATCAACCGTTATGAACAATTCATTTGCATGCTTTATTGATTTCTAAAGTGTCCAAATGTGGTAAAATTGCTGCATTTATTAGATTTTAGTATCAGAAAGAAAACTGTGCTTGAGGAAAAAGGGCAAGGAACTTGCTTGGTTCTCTGCACTCTTTTGTGACACTGGTTAGAACACTGACTGAAAAATGGCATCCAATAATGTCATAGACAATGGATGCAAAAAATAGCCAGTGTATTAAACTGAATGCCAATATCGGAATAGCCAATATTGGAAGAGCCAGTGTGTAAGGCGCTGGATGCCAATGTTGGTTCAGCCAACGGTGAAACCTCTATGCCAATATTGGATAAAAAAGCGCAAACCACGTTGGTCCAACGTGGGCTAGAACGTTGGCAAACCAGTGGTCCAACATTGGCACCAATGTTGGACCACCATTGAATCGGGTGGCGTTTTCGAAAATGCCAACATCAGACCAATATTGGAACCATTTTTTGCCAACATTGGTCCAACGGGGGTCCAACAGTGGTGTGCTGCCTGGGGCGCTGCCAACTTCATTTCGCACTCCTTTGTGTGTGTGTGTGTGTTTCGCAGTCGAGGTAGAACTTTTGTTTAGTACAAAGAGGCTGGAGGGGTAGTTTTGAGAAAGTCAATGCCAGCGGCGTAGACTTTCCATTTTTCGGGGGGGGTGGCAGGCAGGCTGAGAAGTTCTCCGAGGGACGGGGGAAGGGGGTTGCTTTTTGCGCAATTTTTTTTTACACCGGTAATTATCAGTGGTTTATGCTAGGGGTGCATTTTACAGCGGATGTATATCGCCATGTGTCCGTCGCTGTGTATCAATGTCAATTACCGTGCAAGCGCCGGCGATGCGCCGTGGTACCGGCGCATCGCCGGTACCACGGCGCATGCGTTGGCGAGCAAAATCTGAAAAACCAAAAGCTTGTGCCAGCTGCGAAGTTCGGGGGTGGTAGAACCCAGACCCCTGTGCTTCTGAAGCAGTAATCCACTCGGTCACGATTTGTTTCTCTTTAATACGTGTAAATAAAGTCTCCGGCTGCAGAATATCAGGTCAAACGCTCATTCACAAGACAACGCACAAAACAGCGTTCAGACCAAGCAATCGATGCCGCGTTACCTTCTCACCAGAACTGGAGATCGAAGCTAACGAATGCACGCTGGGATTCCATTTCCCATGTATTTTGTGAATGACGGCAAAGTGGGCCTTACTTTGTTTACATGCTACTACTAGAAGCTCGTTACATGGCACGTAAACAGCGTCTCGGTAAGGATCATAACCCTAGAAAGGGGGGGCAGAGCCCCCCTCCGGATTTCATTAGGGGGGCACGAGCACCGATGCCCCCGTAGTCTACGCCTATGGTCAATGCAGTTATTCTGCCAGGTTTGAACAACTCTTCATTAATAGCGCATCATCCGTCAACTGTGCTTGAGGTCAATGCTATCTGTAACCAATTTGAGCTCTTTGCAACGACTGGAAGATATTACCCAGGGCACAGTTTCCTTTAAAAAATACAAAGCTTTCTACACAATAAAAAAGAACTTTCATCTGTAACAACTTAAAAAATAAGAGAAAAAGATAACTAAGAAACAAAAAAGAGCTTAAACGAACCTCGAGTCGCATGTATTGGTGTTGAGCTGTTATACCGCTGAACAGCACGACTTAATACGTATTAGCATCGAAAAAAATAATTAAAAGTGTCCTCAGAGATGAAATATATGACGGCCCAGTCCTTTGTCCACGTTGGGTGATCGGAAGTAAGAAAACAATAATGTTTCCGTATCGCACTTAGTGTCAGACAGAGCGTCTATGTTCTGGAAAAGCTGAGAAACCGAAACTCAAGATACTTGACGCTACCAAGATGACCGCGTGCACAGTGCTGCCAGACTACCAAGTAGTTTCGAATATGGCCTATTCAACCAAGAAATAAATCTCACTTTTCAAATTTTATACAGGTCGGCAGATACCTATGGGTTTTTTACATTTAATATTGATTTAGTTTTCTAAAATAAATTTTTAACTTTAAACGACATAACTATTTATATACGTTTAAACTACCTTGTACCTATACCAACGTTTTTTCTCTATAAGGCGGCCCAGCTTTATAAGATTCGACTAATTTATTGTACGGTTACAAAATATTTCGAGCTTTCTGAATGCCTCGATCGTGTTCTGCAGTTGATGAAGCCAGATACGGGAAAGATTGACACACGATCTTAGCATTGTACAATACAGTGCCCACTCTTTATCCATGTTTGTGATACATTTGTCAAAGAAAGTTGCAGTGTGCGAAGGCGCCTCGTCTGGCAGCGTTATCTCATTGTGTCATCAGAGCGTTATCACAATGCTTTCATATCTCATTAATATTGATTCAAAATGTTCTTGAATAAGGCCAATTTAGATAATTTTAGATATGTACTTATCTCCAAGACATTTAAATGTTGTAATTTTTAATACAAAAACGTAGAGCATTAAAAATGGTATAAATAGAGGTACAAAAAGTGTACCAAATACAATCCGTGACAATTAAAAAAATAGATTAAAATGTAGTTATACATTCTGGATTGGCGACTACCTGATGCATTAAAGTATTTCTGAGACAAATGTCAACCATCGTAAAAAGAATAATTCACATGCTTAAAACCGCAAAAACCTCGATTTCAAAGTGATTGCTTAAAGCGTCACATAACGATTCAAAGTCGCCAACAATGTGCTTCAACAAAAAAAAGATACAGGAAACTTTGAAAGGTAGCTAATGCTTCAATGCAACGACGACAACGAGGATGTAGGCAGTAGCCTTAGTGTTGCAATAATCGTATTTCATTTGACCCTTAGTGCAAGTAACCCACATAGCCAACTTTTGAGCTTGTAACGCACTTATACTCTAGTTACACGGGCGCTTTGATCTGTCGTTGAGTTCAATCACAGCTATCAGCGCCAACAGTGATTGAACTGAACTGAACTGAGATGGTGCTACACGGCTCTCTAGAACCAGGTTGAAACTAAAACGAAACTAGTTCTTGTGCCACGTGATCAGTCTAATTGTTAAAGTAATTTCCTCGGAGACACACATTTTATTCATTATCAGTGTATCGTGCAACATGTTAAATACCTTGCTGCTTTGTAGCGACGTTTACTACGAGTACCAAAGCAGATTCAGGGCTAGGTTACGCGTATTTTAGGCTAGTGGAGCAAGCAACCGCCTGTTACGATGGGCGCACCATTACGATTTGTCCAATTATACAGCTGGTTCCTCCCAAAGAGGATGTAAAGAAGTTTGCTGGAGTGGAGGGGGCGCTCGTCAAGTGAAGCCGGCGGCCGCCATCTTGCCGTGGGCAGAAAACGCGCCTGACAGGGGGGAACGCGGTCTTTGTTGTGGAATAAAAGCAAGTGGAAATTAACGAAGAGGGCATGCAAACAAGACTCCCACAAGAATGGTTTGCTCCTATGTTGCGTACGGGTGCACGAACAGGGCGAAGGCGAGGCAAGGGATCACATTACACTTGTATGTACAATGGGAATTGTTTTGAATGGGAATGCGATCGAGGTTCCCTGCGGCCTGGCGATGCCCGGCGACTTGGCGCCTGCGCACGACAATTAACGTCCTCGTATTCATTAACAGATTTCCAAAGGATCCGGAGACGCGAAGCTTTGGGAATGAGCCGTTCGTTGCGAACGCTGGCAAGCGAAAGACGGAGATCGTTTGTGTGCCATGCATTTCGCACCGGAGTGCTTCGACTGCACCGGACAAACGACGCGACTGCTGCCTGGGAGTGTGCCTAGTCTGTTCCCTGCCTTTCCAATGCATCTCCTGAAGCCAATGAGTAGTCAAAAGGGAATTTTGACAGTAAATTAAATGTTTCGCTCTTATCACAAGTGAGTTCGTGACACTGAATGTATGTGTCAGTTTGTGACGTGGCTGAAGTCAGTTCGTGAAGCTGGAGTGTGTGTGTGTGTGTGTGTGTGTGTGTGTGGTGTGTTGTGTGTGTGTGTGTGCGTGTGCGCGTGCGTGTGTATGCGTGCGTGCGAGAGAGAGGGGTGTAATAGCTTTCTACAACTTTATTTTTTACATATTTTTTGCCTCACGTGAAGCCAGTGCTGTAGCGTCATCTCTTTCGACACTGCTTTACGCATCCAGTGTGCTTGTAACTTGGCACTCAGGAAGCACATGTATGCTTTCTATTACAGGTTAAAAGGAAGCGGCAGGCAGCCAAGCCTCGTTCCTGCTCGGTCGCTGCGACTGCTGAAGTGCCCGAAGCGGGGGAGATCTGCCTGTAGGTTCACCTACCAAGCAATGGTATCAAAGCAAGGTGCGCGCCATTGAATAGCAAATAGCACACGTTCAGGCACTGAGTGCATCAGTGGCTGACGCTTTAGACTTCTGCAAGCAAGTGCCCAAGCAGCCACAGTTCAAAGGTGCAAATGCAACCGCGAAATTCATCATAGTTTTCGAACACTCGTTCGACGTCCTCAATTCTAGGAACCCCTTTGGCAAGATCCTACAAGGCAGCCTTACGGAAGCAGAATGAAGCATGCTGGAAAGCATTCTTTTCTGAGGCTCGAGCGTACATCAAGAAACTGAAAGACCCATCAGGACGTCCTATTTTGGAAGGGTTAAGAAAAACCTGTTTCGTGGGTTTCTTGATCTGCATTACAAGTACTGAATAGCTGTTCAATGTGCTTGCCGGTCAGGAGTGCCTAAAGTACATCTTAACACACAAGCTGAGCCAGGACCATGCCGAGTTCTTCAGGTGCATTCGAGGACGGGGAGAGTTTAAAAACAACCCTACGGCTGCGCAGTTCATGGCTTCGTACCGACGATTGTTGATTCAGACAGAAGTGAAGTCTTTCAACTCGGGAAATTGCTCTCAAGAAATGATATCAGTCCTGACAGGATCGATTATTGTGCCTGAAGAAAATGCAACCAGTACTCTTACCGACACCAGAAGGGCACCAGTCGTGCAGTAAGAAGACCACGACTACAAGCACCGCTTTCACCGTCCAGAAAGCCTGTCCGCTTTTGTCACTTCTATTGTGCCATATTTTGCGGGCTTTGTTTGCAAAGTTCGTTCAACTACAACATGCCAAGAGTGTATTGCAGCCCTGCATTCCCAAGAGCTGGCACCTCTTCTTAGGCAAAAAGACTGGGGTAGACTTTTTCTCCATCACAAGGCGTCGTCGCGCTGTGCGACGCTGTCGAGAAAGGGCTGTGGCGGTTACAGGCCGAATGGGCAACCGTCAAAGCGGTGCAGCATAGGACCAAACAGCTGATCTTGGAAGTGTAGAGTGCGTTGCCAGATAAGAAGTGGTTCTTGCAACGGAAACCACGCCTTCTAGACTGCGATCCTCTAGACAACCATTTTTACAGCTTGTGTAAGAAGCTGGCTGAAGAGTATCTGAAGGTAAGAATTCACCACATGACAAAGAAAGCAACAGAGAAATGATAAAAAATGTGAGGCCGTTTCTGTCAAGGCTGATTATTTTCAGCCATCAGTAAAATAAATCCATCAATGTGACAGTTTTAACCAAGGCTTGGCTTTATTTCATCACAATGATATTTAAAAGGGATTTTTTTAGGTTTCTAATGGTCTCGGTGCTTATTCTAGGCCAACTGAGTGCTAAGAAACTACAAATAAATTGTTATCACACGAGCTGTTTGTTGTTTTGACTGCTTTGTGACCACCCTTACCTTCATCAAACGCGCTGGAAAGCGCGAACGCAGCTGCGGCGATATGCGGGTTCTTGCCCACGGCAAGATAGCCACCGCCCGCTCAGCCGCGCTTCGTCCCCTCCCATTTGTACGTATAGGCGGCCTCCACTCCAGCAAAATTCTTTACATCCTCCTTGGTTCCTCCGCCATCTTCGCTCGTTTGGTGGCTTGCCGGCTAGCCGGGATCGTTTTAGCAGCAGCTCAGATGATTAAAACTATTCCTTCGCGGTATTTGTACTGCTACGATTCTTTCTAAACGTCTCCCTCTGCATTCCGAAACAGTAAGTGCCTCGCAAACAATGGTCGGCGGCAGCAGTACCGCTGACAGGCGTCATTTTACCTTCGTTGGGGAAGTCCATTCAGTTGAACAGGTATTGCAGCTCAGTTGAACTCAACTCTCATTAGCGACTCGATTACAGTTGGCGCCATTTTGTAACCCCGGCCGATCGCGATTGAGTCAACTGTCGTTGACTCAATGGTAGCTGAGAGCGCCCGTTTAACTAAGGTATTAGTTGTGTTGAGCAACACATACACAGAAAAATAGAGATAGTAAATATGGTTGCAGCATCAGCAGAAACTTTGACAGTATTAACAAATCTGCGACCAATGACGCACACTTGCCTCCAATTAAAATTTAAGACCTTATGCTATGCACAACCGATTGACTGCAACGATCGGACTTCCGTTTAGTGTAGTGTGGTATAATAAAAGACATGTAAGAGTGATCTGGGCGTCATAGAGCTTATTTTATTCATTTGAAAAATTGCAGCTAAGGTATATTACAGTTGACAAATTCTTGCTGCAGTAGCCCATAGTGTCGAACAATTTTTGTTCAACATCTTACTATTCTTCATTCCTTCTCGAAATGACGGGCACTAAGGACGCGTGCGTAGCTTCTCCGCCCCTTCTATGGAAGGCAGCAATTTCTTGCTTTCTCAGAGACCTGAAAGTGCAAATTTCACTACAAATGGATTAACGTTGTGTAAAGAGACTACGACCCGCTCATGGTGAATGCTGTCAGCGCCTATAAGTGTTCTACGTGTGTGACGCGCCTGGGCTCGCAGGAAACGAAACTTAGGGACGTCTACTCGTGTACTTTAATCAAAGAAATCGGTTCGGACACCAATGATGAATCGACGGTTACCGAGGCCAATCTTCACAGGCTTGTTGCCAAGCTTTGCAACAAAATCAACGAACTGGCAAATTGCGGGAAGACGCTAAAAACAGACGACGCATTACGCCTGCAGCTTTCGCAGAAGGCGGAACTGCTGGGCAAAGCATGCACTCCTTGGAAGTGCCAGGATTGCCAGCCAGACAATCAAGTACGTTCGCTGCTGTCTTGGGAACCTCGAGCAATTCTAGAACAAACACCGGGCTGAGAGTATCGGCAGGCAATTAACTAAACCATTTCTTTTCTCGCAACGCTGAATTTCGACAACAGCCACTCATCCAGACCCAAAAAGGGAGGACGTGGCCGGCGAAGGATTCCAGACAGTCATACGGAAGAATCTGGTCAAGCCTGCGGAAGGAAGGAACGCCAAGACGTTGTGCAGTTCGCCATTTCCCGGCTGCAATGAACAACTGAATCGGACATTACGGAATCCCTGGCTGGTGTTCTCAAAGGCAAGTGGACGAAGTGCACAAAGCTTTCAAATAAACATAATAGTTGTGCCTCTTTTCACATATCGGTTGAGAACGATGACATTGATGAAATAACCAAACCGGACATTTGGCCAGAAGGGTACTTTTCAACCCATTTTTCGGCCTTGCTAAAGACATCTTGTGCACTTCAGTCGACGTAAACGTCCAATCAGGAACAATGGAGTACTGCACTCCCTATTAAAAGAATGTTCGTGGCCTTATGACGAAGTCATCCGAGTTCGTGTCCGAAACTTGTTACTGAAACGTGGACAGAGGACACGATCCCCAGCTTGAAGTATTTTCCTCCGGCTTATTCAGTATTTCGGAAAGACCGTGATTATACCGCCACCAAACAGCAATATGGGGGAGGAGTTTCGACGGCCATGGACATTCTTAGTGTGCACTGAGAAGATACAATCTTGAAATATATTTGGAATGTGTATGAATCGAGGTGACGAGTGAGGAGTGTATGAATCGAGGTGACGAGTAATTAGGCCCATAATTAATTGGCCTAATTATTATAATGGAACTTATATTTTCTGCCACAACTTGTGGGATTTTGCACGCCATTTCAAATGTTCAGAAGATAAGCTAGACGTGACGAAGTTTCATGCGCACATATATGGGGATTTTAATCTACCTGAAATTGACTGGCTGGCCGGTTATATCTCGTTGACGAGTGATTTCATCAGCCTCAAAGCATCGAGCCTGTTTGACTTCGTTTTTAATGGGTTTGATCAACGTAATATCATCCGGAATTCAGCGGAAATATGCTCGGCCTTGTATTAGTTTCTACTCCAAGCAACTATAGTTTGCCAACCACTGACCCCCTAACACGTGTTCACCATTTACATTCGCCTTTTGCTGTGCCATTTTGTTTTTCTCTGCGTCGACGGGCCGTATGCATCTATGAATACTTCTTGTACATCAGTCGTGATGACTACAATATGTATAATTACTTCAAGTACCATGACCGGAAACTGATCCTGAGTGACAGGTGCGTTGATTCAGCTGCTGAAGGTCTCACAGGAGAAGTCTCAAGCGCAATGAATAAATTCGTGCCTAAATGTGTTTCTAGACTAAACAAGTACCCTTCACGGTTTTCAAACTAACTGAGACGTTGCTTGCGAAGCAAGCTTTATTATTAACGTCTTTATAAAAAATTGATATTGTACAAGTGGTACGGCTAAAGTAGTAGGGCTGGGCGTCGATTAAATGTTTTAACCCAATTGCTCTCCATCTTTTAATCGATTAGTCATTCGATTATTCGATCTCGTTCGTTTCCATGCAAATTATTGTTTTAAAGTCAAAAATACAAATCAGTTTTTTGCTGGATATCAGATGAATTCCCCAATATATAATCTCAATTATCAATCGAATTCTATTCGTAGTTGAGAACAGTTCAAAGACACTCACACTCACATATTATTACTTCAGCTGCATGAGGCACAGAGCTTCGATGATATTCTACGGGGACTCCTTTGATTGTTCACAATAATCTCTGCTGCGCTAAACGGACACTTACAGGGCGTTTAAGTGGCTGGGACACGTGTAACCTTCTGAACTTGTCTGGAGTTAAAAATAATGCTCTTACAGTTCAGTTTAGGTTAAAAATTCACCTAAATTTTGCCCTTCATATTTGTGCACACGTCCATTCTTGCGTGGTGAAAGCATTTAATTATCCTTCAGTTTGGTACGTCACAATTATACCAATTAACCAGTTAGAAATATTAATCACGATCAAAGCATTCATCGATTAATTCGATTAATCAGTAGGTTACTCAATCAAGTTCCCAGCCCTAAAATTTAGTGAGTGTCATACTTTGGCAAATTGGCTTTTTACAAAAAAGAAAGTGCGGATTTGGCTGGAATTCAGTCCGATATGTATGCCAAGCCTAAACACTCTTGGAAATATGAAATGACACGAAAAGAAGCGGAATAGTAGCGTGGTTCTGATGCAAAATAGCTCTGGTTATACATGTGATTCGAGTGAAATTCCCAACATATTTGCTGAGCATTTGAAGTCATGTTTTCCATCAGCATCAGTCCCTGACTTTAGTGCGACGTGCCATGGCACAGGTGATTTTCTTTCTTTGATCCCAATTGACGAACCTGAAGTCAGGTAAAGGATTAGTAATATAAAATCAAAGCGGTCAGCTGGTGTAAATGGAGTCTCCAGTTTTATTGTGAAGGGGTGTGCAACTGCAGACTCCAGTTTTATTACACAGATTTAATTTATCGTTACATTCAGGAATATTCCTTCTATATGGAAACACTCTGTTGTTCCCATTAAAAAAAGATCTGTGATCCTAGCATTGCAAACACTATCATCCCGTTTCATTATTGTGCAGCTTTTTCAAAGTTATTGAAATGACATTGCATAAAGGTCTGTACAGTTACTTAAGAAAAAATGAACCCTTAGTAACATGAATTCCTGAAGAGAAATTCGGTTAAAACTAATCTATGCTCTTCTTTTAGATTATACCGTTCCGTTGGTCGGCGACCGTCAGTAAGTCGATATAATATACTTTGATATGACGAAGGTATTCGACAAGGTTAATCACAATACACGTCTGATTTAAATATATATCTGTGGTATGGGCTTTACTTACTGCCATTGGCTCAAAAGTTGTCTTTCATGCCGTACAAATTAAATCGTCGGTCAGGATACATATCCGATTATTTTCCATCGTCTTCTGCAATACCCCGAGGAAGGAATGGGTTCAATTTTTGTTATTCAAAAATAACTTTTCGCTCTGTGTAAACAATTTTAAGGTGCTCGTGCTTGCGGATAACATCAAACTGTTTCGAAGTGTACAATCTCACTCTGGGCCCCTTTTCAGGAGTACACATTGGAAATTTCAAGTGGTGTTTAAAGAATTTGTTTTTGTTGAGTAAACAAAAAACAAAAACAATGTTTCTCATTAGAAAGCAGGATTCATTTGGGTATACGAGTGCATCCTGCTTTTTTAGGTGACAGTGTTGTTATCCGAGTGTCTGTCATTCCTGATCTTGGAATTTATTTTGATTCATCATTAATTTAATTATCAAGTTTTAACGATCTGTAACGCCTCTTTCAGAAACCTTGAAGTGATATCTCTTTTAACGAGAAAATTTTACTCGCCTGTTTGTCTTGTTCATTTATTTTGTTACCTTACGCGCACGAAGCTTGGCTATGCTTCTGTATAGAATTGTATTATTCTCATTGGATCATTCTCTATTGAGCGCGTCCAAAAATGCTTCATAGGCAACAAGGCATAATTTACGTCAGGTATTTTGACCGAATTCGCTGCAACATAAATGAACAAATACTTTAAAAACTTGGGTTGTGTATTTCGCTTGATAGCAGACGATTGCGGGATTTTATGTTTTACATAAGGTTGTGAGCGATGCTGCTGAATCACCACTTTTGTTGCGCACTGTCTGTTTTCATGCTCCCTTGCGGTCCAATCGATTTCAGAGTCAGCCTTAACCTTCTTTGAATGACAGGTCACCACTAACAAGAATGCAGCTTGAGTTCAACAAGCTGGATCAATCGTAACATAAGGCAATAAGGAAGGCGCGCTTGTTAAAGTTAGACATTTATAAAACCCAAGACGGAGGCTGCAAAGAGGGTACAAACAAGCTGGATCAATCTGTTGTAGACATTTTTCTCAGTTATTTGACACAGTTATGACTGTGTTTTGCGGCTTGCATTTATTCTTGGTGACGATCGGCGTACCACTCTTTAGGCTTTGGGCTGTTTTTGGACATCCAACAAAAATAAAGATTATTTTTAATATTATAAAGTAGTTTTACCGTTTAATTAAGATGATTGTTGTCTCAGAATAGCAATTAATGTTTCGCTATACGTCATACATTTTAGTTACATCACAGAATCGCCTAAACCTAAAATAATTTTAGGTTTAGGAAAAGAGAGGACATACACAAATCTGACTTTAAACTATTTATTACTTTTTCCTCCACATCCTTTTTTTATTAGTCCCTTTGAGCATTCCACGATCGCGAGATAAAATGCACTTTTAGAATGTATTAAAAAGAACAAAATAATTTGCTAAAAAATAACTAACTTGCTAACTAAATAAAAACTAACTAACTTGCTGGAAATAAAAGTCCACACGCGCGAGAAATACTCCAGGCACTAGCCATCGAGGAGAGTGGAGAGGAATGTGTCAGCAGTCGGTCCATACGCTGCACAGCAAAGAAAAACAATATCTGCTGTGTGTTGCGGCGTTGGGCCAGTGACTCGTGAGGACAGTCATGGGAAGAAGTTCTCAAAACAATTACCACGGTATACTGATGTCAGTGACTCGAAGTGGAAATGCATGGGGTTTGCTTGGACATTGACACCGTAAGTGTGACGTCATGGGTCCAAACAAACCGTTGCTAGGGTCGTTGTTGTGGACAAATACATGTGGCTATGTTTCACTACAAAAACCCGACCGTTCGAGAATCAGGAGTAGGATATAAACTTCTAAAAACGTCAAATATATGTTTCGACAGAAGTGTGCCGGTAATGGCTTGTTTCTGAAATATTTACGAATGCTACTTCCGGTCCTCAAGACGCCTGCAGCCGACGACGAACGCAAGACGTATGCCGACTGCCACACGCCGGCCGGCCAAGCCGGCGCCCTCGTTTGAATCGTGCGAATAAAGACGATATTTTGATATGGCATTTGTTTCAAATATAATAAGTTTCAGACACACATAAGAATTCATAGTGGGGTGTGATGCAAAATATGGTTTATCGAAAGTCCGGGAGTCAATCGAGATGATCGTCTGCTAAAATATTGCATTGCACCCGTGAGAAAAGCACTTGAGGCAATCGGTTGAGATTCCAAATATATTTTGCGGACTCGCGCTATGGGAGGGTGCTGCGCACCTGGTTGTAACCATCGCGTGTAAAAACTTTTTTTGCGGCTTCTTCAGATTTTTGCAAGACCCAAAAGCGCAAAGGAACTGGATAAAAAACATAAGGTGAGTACATGTAGCACTGGCGGAGAGTTGCCTTGATGTAAAAAAGGGCAAAACCAACGGAGAGCAATTAAAACCCATATTCTGTTCAGTCATAATGCCTTAAAATATGGCGTTATATTTATATATTATTACTATAATATTGATCAAGCAGTTGCATGCAAGTAGTTGGGCGAGTAAAATCCACTTCAACCTTTCAGTAGTCGTACATTCCTATGGTAAACAGCGTGCAGAAGTATGCCTCTGTCTATGCGCTATCCGGTTATTTTGTTTATGCTTATATATCTACCTTTGGTGATTTTCTTTCATTGTGCTTTTCATATGTTCTTCTGTTCGGACTAGGTTTTTAATTTAGTATTCAGTAAAAGAAAAAAACCGAAAAACGCGCACATAGCAGAGGCCTCTACGGCCACGGCGATGCACTTGTTTTATTCGCTCGTTTACCGACGCCATTCAATAAAGACGCCTGATGCAACAGAGGCCAGCAAATCTATCGTGTCGTCTGCTACCAAAGCAAAGTGAAGTGAAATACTTCAGAAATGGCTTTCATCGTTGCAATACGACACTGAGACGATAATAACATTTTTATAATTAGATATCAAGAAGTTAGATTGCTCACAAAAAAACTATTTACTTACTTGTAAGCAAAAGTCTAGCCTCATGTGGAGTCTCCATGCATTAGTCCATAGAAACGTCTCTAGCAGCGGATTGTATGGACCTAGACGACATGTTGTGACGTAGTCAGTTACGTGTTCAATTTGCACATCTTTTTTAAATATTTTAAATTTTTCAATTGCCGTTTATGTAGCGTATTTTTCTTATTTTTCTTTTCCTTTCGTCTATGATTTTTATATATATATTCGTTAATATGCATTGTTCTCTTTAAAACAATTTAAAAAGTGCATCTTATCTCGAAATTCCGGAATGCTCGAAGGGACTAAGAAGAAAAGGAGGTGAAGGAAGAAGTATTACATAGTTGATAGTCAGCTTTGTGTATGTTCTGTCCTGTTTCTGTGTAAGTATTTAGAGCTCAAACTGTTTCCTCGTAGAAATGTACCAAATAACTCAACGCAAACAGTTTGGATCGATCTGTTGTAGCAATGTTTAGCGATCTGATTGTTTACCGACATAGGCTAGACTTATTTATTTGTACTTAGTTATGACTTTGTTTTGTTGGCTCCATTTATTCTTGGTGACAAGCGGCGTACCACTATCTAGACTTTGGGTTGTTTTTGGACACCCAATGGAAATAAAGATTATTATTAATATAAAATAGGTTCACTGTTTATTGCAGATGAATATAGTATCAGAATAGGAATTTGTTTCATAAATTCCTATTCGCCAAACATTTTTAATTACCTCACAAAATCACATAAACCCAAAAGAATTCAAACATAAATACCACCCTATATTTTGCCAAAAAAAAGTTCTAACAATATTTGTCAGAACAAATAATCACTATACAGGTGTGCCGAGAAGCCCTTTGTGTAAAGGCAACTGGCTTGAAACTATTTCATTGCGCAAATTAAAAGAAACGTATAATGAAACTTAAATTAATTTTATTCGTTAAAAAAAGCCAAGGGACCTTGCCCCCAAAGCTCCTAGACGACTTGAAGGTGCAGTCGTTGCAGTTTCTGTAAAGACATAAGCAAATGTATATGAAAGGAGAGGTCACTAATTAAGTAAAGATATTGATTGGCATAGTAATGCGAGCGTTGTATACTTACATAAGTATTTTATAGAGCTGGCCAAAAGCAGCCCCACACTTCATTTTAGATTTAAATAAACCTTATACTTACACTTCTTCTTGCGGAGAAGGGTGGTGTAGTCGCCGAAGGTGCCAAGGCCATAACCGTAGTTGAGGCCGTAGCTGGCAAGACCGTGTCCATAGCCGTAGTGGCCAAGACCGTAGCCGAGGTGTCCAACTCCGTAGCCGTAGCCGAGAGCTGGGGCGTGAGCAACGGTGGCAACAGCTGGAGCGTGAGCAACGGTCGTCACAGCTGGAGCAGCGTGGTAGGCGGCGACAACTGGAGCAGCGACGTGGGAGGTGGCCACAGTGCGGGTGACGACTGGAGCGGCAGCATAGGTAGCGACGGGGGCAGCGGCGTAGGTGGCAACCTTTGTCACGGCTGGAGCAGCGGCGTAGGTGGCGAAACTACGGGTGAAGGCTGGAGCAGCGGCATAGGTGGCAACTGGAGCAGCAGCATATGTGGCGACTGGGGCAGCGGCGTAGGTGGCGACGGCTGGAGCAGCGTGAACGGTGGCAACCTTGGTGACGGCTGGAGCGGCATAGGTGGCGACGGTGCGAGCAACCGTGGCGACTGGGGCGGCAGCGTAGGTGGCAACCCTGGTCACAGCTGGGGCAGCGGCGTAAGTGGCGACCGCTGGTGCAGCGTGGAAGGCGGCAACCTTGGTGACGGCTGGAGCAGCGTAGGAGATAGTGCGAGCGACAGCGGGAGCAGCAACAGCATAGCTAGCGGGAGCGTAGCCGTAGCCAGCGAGACCAGCGTAGCCGAGACCGTGACCGTAGGTGAGGCCGTGACCATAGCCGAGGCCGTGGCCGTATCCGAGGCCATAGCCGTAACCGAGACCGTATCCCCTGTTGACGAATCCAGCGAAGGCGCTGGTGGCCAGAGCCAAAACAAGGCAAGCACGGATCTGCGCCATATAAAAAATGGGGGAAGCATTAATTATTAGTCGAACAACTCAATATGTATGAACATTATAGATAGCCAATATTTGCTTCACTTCGTTTTTTACGGTGACTCTTTTTTGTATCAGCTTTTTGCTGACTAGGGAGAAATGTACAAATGTAATGAAGCAGAAATCATCGCTTTATAATAGTTTCTTTGTTTTCTAATTAACTTCGGAATTTGCCGCTTACGTTGGCCCTCTTTCATATCTATTCAAACTAGCTTTATCTTAAACCGAGTTGCCCAAACTCTTTTTATCATAATTTACAAAAAAGATGGATAGCTCAAACGTACCATGATTGAATGTGTCGGTTGTGCCGAAGAAGCTGCAACTGTGGTATCGTGTCTCCGCTCGCTGTTATTTATACTGAAACCGTAAGGAAGAGTGGTTTGTAGTACTCGCAAGGAACGTGAAATGGAGAGGGAAACGGAATTGAAGGTGATATATAATAGAGTTGCCACCCTTGAAGGAATGTCCTACACCTGTTTTTTTTCTCCGTGTGAAAGAACGTGGAGTCGCCCAAATGCACTGGTAAATTCTTGTCACGAACGCAGCCTTCATTCGTGTGCGGTTCAAATAAAATAAAAATAAAAGCTATTCTTCTTTACATCATGACTGAGGCTTTCAAACTGGTTTGCGGAGCAGTGCCATACCATGATTAGGTGCCGTATTCCTCTTTTAGTACAATCACCTCGAGGAATCCTTAAATTGAAATGTGAAAAAAATGTCTAAACGGTAACGTGGAATAGTGAATTCAGTTTTCGTATATTATTATTTTTATTTTGTTCGAGTTTTATTTGTTAGAGAGGTTGACCTTCACCTTATGTACTATTGAAATTGGTCGTTTCCTTTTGCGTAAAAGTTACGAAGAACGCAATTATTGACTTAGATTTCTGGTTAAGTTAATAATACAGCTACGATGTGCTGCACGCTAACCTGGCACCTTCATGTTGTTTGCACTAGTTGAATTGCTATTATGCATTAATGATCCTTGTTTCACACAATTTACTTATATTCAGTAATTTCCTATTGTGTTGCGTATGTTTAAATTGCATAAAGTACTGTACGCGACTTCTGTGCGGATAGAAGCTGAGGGAGAGGAGGAGGCGACAACGCACTGCGGCGGAAGAGCTTCGAGCTCAGGCTGGAACGCATTCCAGTGAGAGCTTGGCGTTCTGGCCTCCCCAGGCGCTCTCCCCCTTTCTTCCCTCATTTCTACCCGCATTGCGGGGTGTGGGATTGTGTTGTCAATACCGAAAATCTGCTAACATGAGCTGCCCATATAAGACCGCCCTTGGTCGCACCTCGGCCGCACGGGTGTTAACTTGCGATGATGTGGGCTCAAAGCCTACGTAAAATGCTCATGGTACCCCCTTAACTCTACGGGGCCAAAGGCGATATGAGGGCTGAGCGGCGGCGAAGCGTGGGTGCGCCCAAGTTCGGGTACACATGTCAAACACCCTTGGGTCCCACCTCGGCTCTATATCGGTTCACATTTAAGAAGATAGGGCTACACGGCGGCAAAGCGCGGGCCTGCCCAGCATGGGCTGCCTATTGAAAACATCCGTGGGTGCCACTTTGGCCCCGCAGGGGCCAAGTTAAGAACGATCTGGACTCCAAGGTGGCAAAGCGCGGGCACGCCCAACTTGGACTACCTGTGCAACTTCCAAAACGGCACTTTCAGCTACTTTTGAAAATATTTGCTGCATTTTCTGGAAATTTAACTTAGGAGATTGGCTTAATTTGATACCGAATCTCCAAGAAATGTAATATTAATAGCGAGCAAGTAATTGTAGGCTTTCTAAACTTCATTACTGGCATACTGCTCGACGTGTTTTACGTGGGGTGTAATTTTTTACAGTTTGTATTGAATTTGAGGGTGAATTCGAAACACACTCGTCAGAATGTCGTATCTCTTCTAAAACTCGGTATTTGTAGACAGCTCATTATCGTTATGTATCCCGATTAGTTGTCCAACAAAATGTTATATGAAAATGTGAGCAGTTTTTTTTGTTCCATTTTGCACACTTGAAATGCTCAATTTTTATGTGCTTGTAGGAGGCTCTTTTTTAATTTATCAAAATGGTAATATTTCCAGTAGGCCTAAGGAGAAAGTGAGGCATCCTCAATTTGGTATGCACTGAAATACCCTAGGAGGTGGGGGGGGGGGTTCCCGTGGACTCCCCGAGTAGGTCCGCTGTCGGTCCACTGTGCAAAACTATGTAAGCTGCCCAAAGTAGGCCCCTCCTGGGTACCACGAGGGCATTGCTTGTGGGCTGCACGACTGTGTCCCCTGTAGGTTTCATCAGGGTAGCCCAGGTGGGCAGCCCCAGTAGGCCAGCTGTGGGTCCCACGAGGAAAGCTCGGTGGGCAGCCCAAGTGGGGCCAACATAGCCCAAAACCGACGTGGGACCGACTTAGGCTGCACATGTGGGACCTTGTTCGCCCCCCTTTAGGACCTCGCTTTGTGCTACTTGGGTTGAACTGCTGTTTGAATATGAACCCATTCTATTCCCCCGCAAAACTTGGCGGGGAAATTCTTCAGGTTAAAGTCTGGGGACAGATCATAAATAAGAAAAAAATTGAATGGTTAACCTAGCGCTGTGTGTTTGGCACTAAAAGAGACGAGCACAAGTGACGGAGAGTCGGAGAGGTGAAATTGCCGCACGCGGCGCTCCGTTGTCGCATTATGAAAATGAGTGTCGTCCAGTCATCGCCACTTGTCAATCTCGGTGTGCTTCAGCAGACGGTTATATTTGCAATTGTTTATTTTTTTTTTAATGATAGACACTGCCACTTATGCTGCTCGCCCTCTGCAATCTCTTTTCTCAACAAGCGAGTAAACGAAAAGTCCATTTGCGCAGTCATGCATGGCCGGAGGAAATCTGAGACAGAGAAACGGCGCTTCGAAAGCTGCCTTTGAGAACGGCTGCTGTCTGCCTGACTTAACCATGCTATATTTCGTTTCATCACAAGCCAAAGCACATAAAAACGCTAGAATACAAACACATACTTTGAGACATACAAAAAGTATGAGGTCATATCGCATTCACTGCGCGTAATTGGTATCTACGTTGATGACGTTTGCACTAAAAGGTTTCAGACACCTTGACCTCCAACTTTTTACATTAATCGCTTTTCCCTATCTGCCTTTAGCGTCGGCTGCACTCTGACCTAACTTAAAATAAAGATTTTAAAGAGACTGTCCCCACGCCCATAAGCAGGGCCTCTTCCCGCAATAATGAGCGACTGCAGCGCCACGTCTCGCCCTTTCGCAATCCCTGCAATGGCTAGTTTGTGCTCATCTCTTTTAAGGCAATGCCAAGTTGCCAACTGATCCCCAAGCATTTTGCGTAGCGCTGCGCTCAGCTGACCTAACATTGTTTAAAACGTACGGCTGAACGTTCCTTCCGCAACTACGACCAGCTGAATACGTATATTTTTAAAGATTGTTTTTTTTCCTTCCCCTCTATACGATAGCTTCGAGTGTGAAAACTTCATCGGGTTTTAAAACAGTCTGAACTGTCCGGCATCGTCTTTTTTAATCTCCAAGCGTTAACTGTGATGATCGGCAGCGGTCGTTTTCATGCTCCAATTTCGGTATCACACGGTTTCGTAGGTTTTTTTGATGACATTTTAAACGAGAGGGCAATACGTTATTTTTATGTAGCGATATGTAAATTTATCATTGCCGCCACATCTATAATTGAAACGACAATTTGAAAGTTCCAGATCATAGCCGTTATTTTTTCAACAATTTATTTCAATATTTAAGCAATAAAGCAGAAAGCAGTGTTAAAAACGGTTTGAGTTGCGAAACAAGCTTTAAAATTGTTAAATAAATTTTCCGTGCACCTCTATACATAGAGGTTGTGAGTTTCAAAAAATATGACACATCTGTCACATCTTTAAACACACAAGTTACTGACGGCGCGCTTCACTTGTCACATTACAGGATGTTTTGTCGGCATAAAATTCGCTTGCCCCCGAACAAGACAACACCAGTCGTCCAACATACGTTGGCGCTATTTGTGTTGTGGAAAGCTGCCTCACCGTCGCAACAGTGTCGCTGTAATTCGTGTTGTGCTGACAATTTCGCAATATGACCGGATGGACGGGCAACAGAGGGACCGAGCAACAAGCTAACTAGCTGTTGATTAATACGTCGCGTTGATGTCGACGCCGAGTTTCTCTAAAATGACAAAATGTTTGTTAAAAAAAGAAAACTGTACGTCAACACCCGTTAACGGCGACAATATACATTTCAAGGCTCTAATTGATTCACGATAAAGAAAAGCGTCATGGAATAATTTACGATTACTTGTTCCCTCCTCTCTGAACAAACGTAAAGCACGAACTGTGTCCTCAAAAAACAAAAATGGTACTGCGCTGCATTTAGTGTTGTAGGAGTTACCGAAAACAAGTAGCGAAATACATTACTCTTCTCTTGCAAATAAAAGTAAGCATTACAGACCAACGTTACCTCAAAATAAAAAGGAACTCGATACCGTTACCGTTAACGACAAAAACTAACACACTTTACTTTTGCATTATTTTTGAATATGAGTTAGCACGTTTTACTCTTTTGACGGTACTGGTATGCATAAGCGCAGTATAAAAAAACATTATGTTTATACAGAAACTCAACATAACTATACTTCATATTTTTACGGTTTCACCTAAATACTCACAAAAAGAATAAGGAAACGGAAAAGCACAAAAATGATCATGGCTCGGCGTCGAAAACCCGAAAAAAATAACGTTTAATTTTTTAATCCTTGGGAAGAAGCAACGAAAACGTAACTACGTTACACGTTACGTGAAATAAGTGACATAAGTACGTTTCCATTTACTGTTCTAAAAAGGTAACGAGTACGTTTCTATGTTACCCAACAAAGTAGTGCTTTCCCGGTAACGCCGTTACTTGTAACGCGTTACCGCCAACACCAGCTGCATCAGAGTAAATCTTCAAGTGTCCGCACTTCATTTGGCACATACGATATGTTAAGCTTAAAACACGCTACCCACGAAATAAAGCGGCACAAAGAACGAAAATCTAAATTTATGTTACTCTTTGGGGTGAGAAACATGCATAAATTTGAGTGGCACTATTGAGCAGCACGTAGGCTGCTCAATAGTGCCCCGCAGGCAACTGAGGTTGAGATTCAATGACATGCAAGAGGTGGACTAAATAGAAATAGCTGATAACCTGATCCATAATACGAGTATGATCATATGCTGGCACTACGCGTCGGTAATCATTCTCTATTGCGATGGCTTACCAAATCAACAAATGTAAAATATCGAGAATATTGACATGACCTACGCAGGAAACCGGTATTACTGTTTATCACATCACAACTTTTGAATTACAGCATCTTCCTTTCTAAGTCAGCAGTCAGGGTAAGCGTTGAAAAACAAAAATGAACCTCGGAGGGCTGAAGGGGGCAGTGCAAAACCTTTAACATTGCGGGAATATGTGGCGTGTTAATTTTATATATTTTATTTGAGCTTAGTGTAAAAGAAAGCAATTCGCTTTCCCCTGAAAACTGCGCTAGTCCTCCGTTAAATGAAAAGACCAAGAACTAAATTGTTCCCCATCTTCAATCCCTTGTGGCAGCCAAGGTAATCTCGGCGTGACGTCGTCACGAGTTGCACGGCAGTGAATTTGCAATTAGTGCAATTGTCTGCTAAGTTTAAAGCTAAAGTGATATTAAACTTGCCATTACAAATAAATTTGCCAAGGGCATTTTATCCTAGTCAAGAATCCCTATCCTGAAGTACCTCATGTAGAAGCTAGTGAATGATGCTATCAAGCCGAAGATAACAGAGCCATTCGATTTTCGCTGCTTCCCTAACAGGTACACAAAAAAGCATGTTAACAAATTTTTTTTTCTTTGCGTGCTCGAGATTGGTTATTTGACGCGAGCATCAACGCTGTGGACTGGTTGCGGTTTTGCCAACACGATCGAAGTAGAGTTTGAAAAGTGTTTTTGATTGAGGTGAAAACTCTCAGACCACCGGAGAACGATGGGGTTCAGAGAGTGTTGGAGAACAAAACTGAAAGCTGTCCATCAACCGTGACCATGTCACTACCCACGTGACTTGAACGACATTGTAAGACTTAAAATGTACCAGCACAAACTTCTATTTGTTCAATTATGTTTAAGTAAAAGATTCGCGGGTAAGCAAAACTGCGTTTTTTTATACTTTTATAAGTGACAGAAACAAATTCGCAGTTCAAAATTGTTGCACGGCAGTTTTGAGATAGACCTCTAAAACGATATGCCTCAGATTTGAACAAGCGCATTATTATAGTTCCTTCAGCAAAGTCAAAATCATGAGTTATTAACATAAAAGGCAGATATGGGAACATACCTCTGGCCATGGGTCAGAAATGAATAAGTAACTACATTTACGCTAATATTCTGCTGATAAGTGTTGCGTTTTGTATTGCATGTTTGGGGTAGGGAGATTTAGAGTGTAGCGCTTGCTAATTAAACTTCGATTTATGTGCAAACTAATCTAAAGCAAATTCGTTGTCAAACTCACTCTGCGAATCTATCGAAATATGTTTATTATATTTGAGATTAGGATTAACCCGCGAAACTATCTAGTCCAGGCACTTGTTTTTGTTGCTATAACAGAACTGAGTAAGGATATGATGCAATATAGGATGTATCGCATAAACTAAAAGTTTATTGAAGGCATGAATGGAATGTCCCTCACAAATTTTGAGTTGTCAGAACCTTCCCGGATCTTCATTTATCTGAGAGAAGATAAACAACGTGCGCTCTAGAACCATGGTACGATTATGCCGCATTCAATCTACAAGTTGAAGGCCACTACAAAGCTACTCAAGTTTCACCTCACGAAGGGCGCTTCTGTGAATTGAAGGCGTTACCTTTATCTCCTGGAGAATTTCCCTTTCTCAGGTTGTGGCAGTTGGACACGTGTGAAGCATACATTATTAAAGCAAAGAAAGAAGAGTCCGACCGATCATGCACGCTTCCCCAACTCACACCATCATAATGAATATTCCTAATATGTACATTTGCTTAGACTAAAATGAATCTACTATTTTTTTTCTGGACTCCTTGTGTTGTCGAATATTGATTATTTCTCGGATACAGCGATGCAGCTTAACAAGATGTTGCCACCCAAGACAGAGAAACACGCATTTGTGCGCGCCCCTAAAAAAATTCGGTTGTCTTAGTCATGGGATATAAAATTATAATTGACGTATTAAAGTGACCCGGATGCATCATTTACAAGCCCCCCCCCCCCAATCTCCACCAAAACAAACAAAAAAGCGATGCTGTTTTGTTTTGTGGAAGGTGCAACCAATACGTTAGGCTTAATCTCGAAGCTTCCAAGGTTAAAAGGCGTATATAAAATAATTTACTGCACATGTTAAGAAACAAAAGAAGCATTGCAGTGGGGATGGCTGCATATTATTAATCTTACAATGCAGAAGCTTCAGGAGGGAATTCAAAAGGGTTAAGTTGTTACCTGCATATAAATCAAACCGGCGTCACCCATGTCCATACAAAATTACCCACGAAATATTTGACGCTTATTGCAATACCTGATGGTGAGATCGATTTTGAAGTCTTAATATAGAGCGTTGCAGACTGGGATAGTATCCAAGGATAGGAATGTCTGGTTTGAATTACAAATGAAGTATATTTTCGTGTCTTATTTCATGTGCATAAAACTAAGCGTAAAAAAACATTTATCCATATATGCTTCAAAATGTATGCATGACGCGCTTCCCACCTGTAATCACACAAAACGTCTCGACGTGCGTAGTATAGCTGCCGTTGTTGAGTGATTTGTTCATACATTACAACATATCAGGTGGATTCACAAGCACCGGTGATGAATGTTTTGGGCTGAATACACGAGCTCTTGCCCATTTATTTTATGTCGTCAGATTATGGTCCCCCAATAGAGAGATTTAGGGAACCCTATTTGCACATCCGATACGGTACGACGACCCCTGCGGTACGAACTGCACATGAACTACTGCAGAAGACTCGCACATAGGCAGTTCGTACCGAAGGGTCCATCGTAACGCATCGAATGTGCAACAAAGGTTCCCTAAAACTCTCTAATACTGTCTAATATCGCCAATATCATCACTGAGACCATCTAGAACCTCCGAATTGAAGTCGCGTATGTAGATTCATTACAACTTTACATTACAAACAGGAAACATGGTGCGGCAAGACTTCTAACATAAGACGTGCGATCAGCGTGCCGCCAAATAATTTGTTTTCCTTCCGGTACACATTTGGGCTTTCACCACGCCAAGGCGGTAGGTAGCCGAGTGCTTAAGGGAGCTATTTTTCGATTTAAGAGGTTCATGCTTTCAGCCATAGGTCAATTGAACTGAAAGAGTAATTCGAAAACAAAATGACACGTTCAGTATATGGCTGAACAAATTGATCGATAAACGATCATTTGTATTTCAATAAAGAATATAAACTGGTGCTCGAGCAGGTGCGCGTTCAATAGCCAAAGTGTTTCTAGTTCTTGTCGTATCGGCTTTCTGCTTATCATATCCGAAGGGACGCTCTCCTCCTGCCTTCATCGCTCCCTTGACCCGATTCCGACAAAAGTCGTGCAGCGTCGGCTGCGGGCGCCGGGAGTGGAGTCGAACGTTGACGCTGCTCCCGCTGCTCCCTGCCCGCGTCCCCGCGTCGGCGCATCAGCAGCGGTGTAGGTAGCGCCTTCTTCTCCCTCCTCCTCTGACGCGCACACCCTTTATCTTTATGTTTTGCTTTTTTACAACCGCGCATCGACTGTAGTGCCGCCTGGATGGGGCCAAGATAGCAGACGGCCTTCCTATACTTGAGTCAGAGCGCAGTCAAAGGCTAAAAGACACGCGCAAATACATCCACACAGGCTAAAAGCGCACTTTCACGGTCTACCAGCCTCGAAGGATGGCTCAAAGAAAGACGATGAAAGCCGTGACGTTGCACAGTCGGCGTTATTTGATTGGCGGCATGAGCTCATAGCATGCACTACACGCCGACAGCATAGGCATTCCTTCTCCCTCCTCCTCTGAACCGCACACTTTTTATCTTCATGTTTTGCTTTTTTACACTCGCGCATCGACTGCAGTACCGCCTGGATCAAGCCAAGGTAGCAGGCGGCATTCTTCAAAGGATCGCGCTACCTTTCCGTATAAAGGGGCTTTAGCGGCACTCTGCTAGCTCTGCCTTCCGTCACTCATTTACTCCGTTTTCCCAGTTGGCCGTTTGCCTCAGCGGAGAAGGTGGAGTGAACGCAAGGGTCTCCGTGCAATTTGGTGTAGGTTTGCGTACTTTCGGCACCTCGGCCTTCGTAATAAGCGTGGTCGGTCGCAATACTCATCGAATAATCCGGTTAAAAATGCATGCATTTCGGTCGGAACCAGGCCGAACTTCGACAAAAGCGATAATTCGAAAAAAAGAGATTTCGTTATAACGAAAGGGTACTGTATACTGTACTGTACTGTATATCGAAGTTTTAGGTGCTTTTCAAAAAAAGCGTTAATCCGCCGTTTGAGAATACCGGCATGAGTGCTGCTCGTTTTCATTACTCGGGAGTATTTTAATACTCAGGCATCCCATTTTATATAACTTTTTTATATTCGACTAAGCATGCTCAAGACCTTCATAATAGACAATTATATTTTCGCTTGATATCCACCTGAGATATTATTAATTAAACTTTTAGAGATTTTTTCTATTTTGTGGGCTATTATTAAACCAAGTATGATAGATACCGGTTAAGGTCTTGCGAATATACTATTAACCCCACCTACCTTTTTCCTACGATTCCTTACAGTTTCCTTCCCATTACAGCTTACCTTGTTCGGATCAAATTGTTTGTCCCCTTTCATATCTTTCACTCGCAATTGTAAATAGTAATATTTAGTTTTATATTAATTATATTTTACGTATAAACCTCGGAGATTGATTGGTTATAATTTTTACCACATAGCAGAAAACGCTGTTCATGATCCTGAATCGAACCACAAAATAAATCTTTCCCTTCAACATTTATGCAGGTCGCCAGATACCCATGGTTTTCTTACTATTAATATTGATTTAGGGTTATTAAAAGAAAGTCTTAACTTTAAACCATTTAAATATTTATATGTGTTTAAACTACCTTGAACTTTCACCGTTAATGTTTTTTTTTTAAAGGGACATGACAGGGTGTTTATGCTCGCCGAGGTTTTTAGTTGTATGTGACATATGAGAGCCCAACTACCCAGAACAGAATTTGCGGCTCGAAATCCGGTTTCTTTCCGCCCGAAAACCGCTGATCGATAACTGGCCGGTTTGAGTCGCGCTCACTCTCTTTTCCATGGTCATTTTGGTGATCGACGCGACCACCAAATTTAATCAAAGTTGTGGATCATTGAAGGCACACAGTAAATATTAAAAATAGAAAAAAAATGAAACCCATTTTTTGTGTCTTCCAAAAAGCGGCAAATACGTTGATTGAAAAAAAAATGTAGCACAGACAACCGGAAGCATTCTGTGCGTTCACTGCATAATTCTCAACATGGCGTCGTTTCGGGTATCGTGGGATTCGCGGATGGCAGCGGACGACGGGCGTTGGACCTCTACCTCAGAACTGTCGTTGACGGTACCCGCGAATTCTGTCTTCCTTCGAAAGAGAAATTTGGGACCGATCATAAGAATTGATATTCAACCCGTACGACACGCCCGACCAGCAAGCCGATTGCACGAAGACGTCGCCGAGCCGTCATCCCTTCTCCTGGCTGAAAACATTGCTCGCTCAAACGTCAAGCACGAAGTGCGTACATCGAGTTGAATACGCACGCGTACGGTTTCTTTACGAGGTGCGAATGTGTCCTATGCGTGGTGCTCCCGGACTTCAGCCGGGAGTGGATATATTGAAGGGAAATCGGCAGCATACTTCCGACATAAAGTCTACCAGCCGCAATACCAAAGAGTTCCTTCAGTAGCTCTGTGGAAAGACGTCCGCTTCATACGCAGTGGGCACGGGTTCGATCCCTGGCGTGGGTTTAACATTTTTGTTCTTTGTGTTGGGTTGTTTACATTTGTTTTGGGTTGTTTACATTTTTTTTACAATTATCACTGAATACAACAATTGTTGTGGACGATAGGTCGCTGATCTAAATGGTATGGGATTCCAATTTTGACACCTGCGAACTCAATGTTGTCACTTTCCACAAAATGCAAGGAGCATATGAATCGGGTAGCGTCCGGTTTCCGAGCTTCGCGTAACTGTTCTACAGGAATTGCAGCCAGCCATTGATCCCGACCCATTGATCTTTGGGAAACTTGTGCACTCTGCCGCACAATGCCACTTTCAGATGCAGGACATGTGAGGCATACTCTTCACGCAACATCTTGGGCGTGTTCTTTTCGGAGCCAATCACGGGAATTCACTACGGGCACTCACTACTAATTGCCAACACTTAAATGTACAAAAAACTCATCTTGAAGCTGAACAGCGACCGGAACAAACATAACTGCAAAGGAATCGCACGGCGAACGAACGAATTTCGTCTGCTACGTGCAGAGAAAACAACAACAACAACAAAAAAAAAACCGCACGGTCGGGTGTAGCCACGTGACTTCCGCCACTCTCACTATCCTCTCCACTTCGCCGTGCGGTGCGGGATTTTCGGTTTCGGTTTCAAGCATGCGTTTTTTTGCTTTATTTAAAAAATACGTGACTGTGTAGCAAGCTATTAATTGGGTAGTATTCCGACACCATAATAAATCACCTGACAAAAAAAAATACAAAAATTTTTTTTTTTTTTTGGCGGGGGGGGGTGGTAGTGTCCCTTTAAGGCGGCCCAGATTTATAAGATTCGACTCATTTATTGTAACGATCAGAAAATAATTCGAACTTTCCAAATGCCTCGATCATGTTCCACAATTGATGAAGCCAGATATGAGAAAGATTGACGCACGATTTTAGCACTGTACACTACGGTGTCAATCTTCATCCTTGTTTGTCATACATTCGTCAGAGGAGGCTGCAGTACTGCGGAGTTGCCTTGTCTGGCAGCGTTATGTCATTGTGTAATCAGGGCGTTATTACAATGCTTTCAAATCTCATTGATGTTGACTAGAAATTTTTTTCCATAAGAGCAATTTATAATTATATGTGTATTTATCTCCGACAAATTGAAATGTCGTAGTTATGAATAAAAAAAAAACGTAGATGATTAAAATTATTGTATGTATGCAGGCACCAAAAAGGGTACCAAATACAATCTGCGACAATTAAAAATGGCTTACAATAAATATATTTATACATTATGGCTAGGCCACATAACGTGATGCGTTAAAGTATTTCTGAGATAAATGTCAACCATCGTAGGAGTAATTTACATGCTTAAAAACACAACTACATGAATACATGGATTTCAAAGTAATTGCTTAAAACGTCACATAATGTACGAATTAAAAGTCGCCAAGAAAGTGCTAGAAAAAAAACTACAACAAATATTGAACCGCAGCTATTGCTTCAATGCAACGACGCCAAAGAGGATGTAGGGATGCACCCTCAGTGCTAGTAACCTACATAGCCAACGTTTCAGCGGTTAACGCACTTAGCTGGAGTCAGCAACATATACAGAAAGAAAAATAGAGAAAGTTAATATGGTTGCTGCATGTGCAGAAAGTTCTTAAACAAAACTTGTGTCGGATTCATATTGTAGTTTGTCAATGAATTGTTCCCGTAAAGGCGTACTACTTTGTTATGACAACGCATAAAGGGCACCGAAGGCGCGGTTGGCGTTACTTTACCAGTCAAATTGTCCGCCAGAAGCCAAATCAGTTTTTCTATTTGCACGACTAGCTTTTATTTAATCAAATTGACAACATTAACATATCTCCGATCAAAGACGCAATCTTGCTTCCAACTAAAATTTGAAACCTTACGAAACGCACTACCAATTGGTTGCCACGTTCGGACATCCGTTTAGTGCACGGTGGTATTATAGAGTACACGTTAGGGTGACCTGAGCGTTACGAATATTTTTATTCCTCTGAAAAAAAAAGAAGCCTCCGAGAGAGCCGCTCCTTTATTTTAGAGTCGACAAATTCTTGTTACAGAAGCCCATACACTCCCAGAAAGGCTTGCGAGTATACTTAAGCGCAAAACACTCAAAAAGCCAAACACTGCGATCTAGAAAATCAGATGAGCGAATAATGAGGCGGAACATCTGTCTAGAGATTAATATTAGGTCTACGCTGTGGCATTACGCAAGCAAGCATGAGGCTTCGCATTGTGTAATGCCACAGCGTGGACATAATTTTAAAGTCTACATAGATGTTTCGCCTCATCATTCGCTGAGCTGATTTCCTAGATCTCAATGATCGGCTTTTTGAGTGTTTTGCTTGTAAGTAGATGCGCCGGCATTTCTTAGGATTAAGTGTCGAACAGTCTTTTTTAAAGTGTTTTGCTGTTTTATGAAAATGAATATTGTCACAATAGCAATTCATGCTTCGCTATACACCAAACATTTTCAATTATATCACAAAACCACCTAAAACTAAAAGAATTCAAACATAGTTTCATACCTATTCTTCGCCAAGGAGTTTAACAATATTTCTCAAAACGTATAGTCGCTATGAAGGTGTGCCGACAAGCCCTTCGTTAAAATACAACTGGCTTGAAACGATTTAATTGCGCCAAATAAAAGAAACCTATTAGGCAAATTAAATATTTTATTTAAAAAAAAGCCATGGGATCCTGCCCGTCGGGCTCCTAGACGACTTCAAGATGCTGTCGTCGTTGCAGTTTCTGTAAAGATATAATCAAATGTATATGAAACAAGAGGTCACAAATTAAGTATATGTGTTGATTGACATAGTAAAGTGCATGTTGTAATTCTACCATAAGTATTTTATATAGCTGGCCAAAAGCAGCCCCACACTTCATTTTAGATTAGAATAAACCTTATACTTACACTTCTTCTTGCGGAGAAGGGTGGTGTAGTCGCCGAAGGTGCCAAGGCCATAACCGTAGTTGAGGCCGTAGCTGGCAAGACCGTGTCCATAGCCGTAGTGGCCAAGACCGTAGCCGAGGTGTCCAACTCCGTAGCCGTAGCCGAGAGCGGGGGCGTGAGCAATGGTGGCAACAGCTGGAGCGTGAGCAACGGTGGTCACAGCTGGGGCAGAGTGGTAGGCGGCGACAACTGGAGCAGCGACGTGGGAGGTGGCGACAGTGCGGGTGACGACTGGAGCGGCAGCATAGGTAGCGACGGGGGCAGCGGCGTAGGAGGCAACCCTGGTCACGGCTGGAGCAGCGGCGTAGGTGGCAACTGGAGCAGCAGCATAGGTTGCGACTGGGGCAGCGGCGTAGGTGGCGACGGCTGGAGCAGCGTGAATGGTGGCAACCTTGGCGACGGCTGGAGCGGCATAGGTGGCGACGGTGCGAGCAACCGTGGCGACTGGAGCAGCAGCGTAGGTGGCAACCCTGGTCACAGCTGGGGCAGCGGCATAAGTGGTGACGGCTGGGGCAGCGTGGAAGGCAGCAACCTTGGTGACGGCTGGAGCAGCGTAGGAGACTGTGCGAGTGACAGCTGGAGCAGCAACAGCATAGCTAGCGGGAGCGTAGCCGTAGCCAGCGAGACCAGCGTAGCCGAGACCATGACCGTAGGTGAGGCCGTGACTGTAGCCGAGGCCGTGACCGTATCCGAGGCCATAGCCGTAACCAAGACCGTATCCCCTGTTGACGAATCCAGCGAAGGCGCTGGTGGCCAGAGCCAAAACAAGGCAAGCACGGATCTGCGCCATATGATAAATGGGGCAAGCATTAATTATTAGTCGAGCAAATCACTATGTATGAACCTTATGCATAGCCGTTATTTGTTTCACTTCGTTTTTAGGGTGAGTGATGTTTTTTTTCTCTGAGCTTTTTGCTAGCTAGGGACATATGTACCAATTCAATTAAGCAGAAATCATTAGTTTATAGGAGTTTGTTTTTTCCAACTAACTTCAGAATTCGCAGCTTAGGTTGGCCCTCTTTTATTTGAATTCAAATTATTTTTTCAGCTTAAACCAAGCTGTCGAAAAAAAAACATTCTATCATAATTTACAGGAAAGGCGGATAGCTCAAACGTACCATGATTGAATGTGTCGGTTGTGCCGAAGAAGCTCCAACTGTGGTATCGCGTCTCCGCTCGCTGTTATTTATACTCAAACCGTGAGGAAAAGTCGTCTGTAGTTCTCGCAAGGAGTGTGAAATAGAGAGGGAAACAGAATTGAATGTGATATCTAATATTTTTGCGACCCTCGCAGGAATGTCCTCCACCCGTTTTTTCGCCGAGTGACGGAACGGGGAGTCACCCAGATGGACAGGTAAATTCTTGTCACGAACCCAGCCTTGATTCGTTTTGCGGTTCAAATAAAATAAGAAAGAAAGCTAGGCTTTCAAACTGGTTTGCGGAGCAGTTCCATACCATATTGAAATGCTGTTTTTCACTTTTAGTACAATCA
Organism: Ixodes ricinus; assembly: GCA_037355805.1. NCBI lineage: Eukaryota > Metazoa > Arthropoda > Arachnida > Ixodida > Ixodidae > Ixodes > Ixodes ricinus. The sequence continues at coordinate 8,247 of JAZHYW010010760.1, read as the reverse complement.
CCTCGAGACAATTTGAAATTCCATTGTGAAAAATGATTTACCGGTAATGGAGCATAGTGAATTTTGTATTCGTATATTTTTTTTTCATTTTCTTTTTCCTCGAGTTTTATGTGTTCTAAAAGTTGAGATTCACCTTTTATAGTATTGAAATTGGTCGTTTTCTTTTGCGTAAAAGTTACGAAAAACGAAATTATTGACTTAGATCGCTGGTTATGTTAAGAATACAGCTGCGATGTGCTGCACTCAAACTTGGCTCTGTCATGTTGTTTGCTCTAGCTAAACTGCTATTATGCATTAATCCTCCTTGTTTTACACATTTTACTTATATTCAGTAATATTTCATTGTGTTGCGTATGCTTAAAACGGATAAAGTACTCAATGCGACTTCTATGCGGGTAAAAGCTGAGGGAGAGGAGGACATGATAACGCGCAGCGGCGCAAGAGCACCTAGCTCAGGTTGGAACGCATTCCAACGAGATCTTGGCGGTCTGGGCTCCCCAGGCGCTCTTGTCCCTTTCTTCCCTTATTTCTACCCGCATTGCGGGGTATAGAAATATGTTGCCAATGCCGAAAAAAAACAGAAAAAAAAAACATGAGTTGCTGATGTAAGACCGCGGGGGTCCCACCTGGGCTCTGTTGCGGCCAAGTTTACGAAGACAGGGGCTCCACTGCGGCAAAGCGTGTGCGTGCCCAACTTGGGTTGCCCATGTAAAACTGCCATGGCACTTACATCAGCTCTAATGAAGCTAAGCCAAATGCAAAAATGGGGGCTCCACGGCGGCTAAGCGTGGGTATGCCCAAGTTGGGCTCCTCATGTGAAACCCCCGAAAGTCCCACCTCGGCTCTGAGGGGCCCAAGTTAGCAAATGTTTGGGCTCCACGGTTGCAGAGCGTTAGCATGCCCAACTTGAGCCGCCCATGTAAAACCAACGTGGGTCCCACTTCGGCTTTGAGGGGTCCGAGTTATCAACGCTGTGTGCTTCACGATGGCGAAGCGTGAGAATGTCCGACTTGGGCAGTCATGTAAAACCCCCGTAGTTGGCATTTCAGCTCGCCGGGGGACAAGACAGGAACGGTCTGGACTCCAAGGCGGCAAAGTGCGGGCACGCCCAACTTGGACTACCAATGCAACTTCCCAAAGTGCAATTTCCGCTAATTTTGAGAATATTTACTGCACGTTCTAGAAATTCAACTTGTGAGATATGCTTACTTTTATACTAAGTCACCGACAATTGTAATATAAACTGCGATCAAAAAATGGTGGGCTTTCTAAAATTATTACTGTCATACTTTACAGCGCGTGTGTTGAGAGGAGTCTCTACGCGGGGTGTAATTTTTTACGGAATGTATTGAATTTGAAGGTAAATTCGAGAAACACTCGTCAGAATGTCGTGTCTTTTCTAAAACTCGGTGTGTGTAGACGGCACCCTCGGGCTATGTATCGCGATTACCTTTCCAACAGGAGTTTATACAAAAATGTGCGAAGTTATTTTTTTCTCCATTTTGTACACACGAAATTCCCAATTTTTATCGTCTTTCTCGAGACGTTTTATTGATTTATCAAAATGGTAGTATTTCCAGTACGCCCACATGGAAACTGAGGCATGCTCAATATAGTATGCACTGAAATATTCTACAACGCAAAATAATTATGAAAACACCCCCAAGGAAATTAGGTTCCATGGGTGACAACACGTGCGCTGCGCTCGGAGACCCACCGTGGGCCACACTGGGGGGTTCCACGTGGACTGCCCAAGTCAGTCCGCTGTCGGTCCACTGTGTGTAGCCCAGGGGCCCTAAGCTGGACGCTTGGCGAAAGCGACAGCGAGGAATCTGGCAGCCGCGATTGGCTAACGCCACACTTGACCTTGGCACCGGCCAATCATAGCCGCCGAATTTCTCGCCGACTTTTCCGCCAAGTGTCCAGATTAGGGCCCCAGGTAGGCTGCCCCAGTCGGCCCGCTGTGGGTCCAACGAGGGAAGCCCGATGGGCAGCCCAAGCGGGGCCGACTTAGCCCAAAACCGACGCCTGACCCACGTAGGCTACCCACGTGGGACCGCCTTCGGCCCCCTTTTGGAGCCCACTTTGTGCTACTTCGGTTTAACTGTTGTATGATTGCAAACCCATTATATTCCCCCGCGAAACATCGCGGGGAGATGCTTGCCGTTAACGTCTGAGGTCAGAGCATTAAGTAAGAAGTACAAAAAGTGTTTAACGTAATGCGATGCGGTTTGCACTAAAAGAGATGAGCACAAATGATCGAAGGTCGGAGTGGTGAAACTTCCGCACGCAGCGCTCCGTTGTCGCATTCTGAAAATGAGTGTCGTCCGATCGTTGCCACTTTTCAATCTCGGTGTGCTTCGGCAGACATCCATTATTTGCAACTATCTTACAGGATAGACACTGCCACTTATGCTGCTCGCCGTCGGCTCTCTCTTCTCTTAACGAGCGAGCATACGGAGACCTCATTTGCAGTCATGCATGACCGGAGGAAACCTGAGGCAGAGAAACGGCATTTCGAAAGCTCGCTATGGGAACGGTGGATGTCTGCCGGCCTTATCCATGCCATGCCTCGTTTCATCAGAAGTCGTAGAGCATAAAAACGCTGGAACACAAACGCATACAATGAGACATACTAAAAGCCTGAGGTCATATAGCATTCACTTCGCTTGATTAGAATCTACGTTGATGACGTATGTAATAGAAGGGTTCGAACACCAGGACTGCGAGCTGTTCGCATTAATCGTCCTTTCTTATCGGTCGTTAACGCCGGCTATACTCTGACCTAAAGTAAAATAAAGCTTTTAACGATGACCTCTCCCCGCTAGCGATACTCTTCCTGCTGTACTGGCGTGACTCCAGCGCCACGTGTCGCCCTTTCGCCAGCCCTGCAATGGCTGGTTTGTGCTCATCTCTTTTAAGGTAATGTCAACTGAGCCCCATATATTTTGTGTAGCGTTGCACTATGCTGACCTAACATTGTTTAAAACGTACGGCTGAACGTTCGGGTGCCACTACAACCAGCTTAATACTTTGTCTTCAAATTTTGTTTATTTGTTTTTTCCTTGTATGTGGTCGCTTCGATAGCGAAAAATTCATCGGGTTTTAAAATTGTCTTAACTGTCCAGCATCCGCTTTTCGTAATCTCCAAGCGTTAACTGTGATAATCTGCAGAGGTCGTTTTCATGCTCCAATGCTGGAATCGTATGGTTTCGTAGGTCATTTTGATGGCATTTTGAACCAGAGGGTAATAGGGTAAATTTTATATAGCGTTATGTAAAATTATTATTGCCGACATGTCTATAATTCCAACGAAAATTTGAAAGTTCAAGACCGTTGTTAAACACATGCGTTACTGACGGCGCGCTTCGCCACCCAAATCATATGATGTTTTGTCGGCACAAAATTCGCTCGTCCATCGAACCGGACAACACCAGCCGTCCAACAAACGTTGGTGCTATTTTTATTGCATAAAGCTTTCTCACCATGGCAAAAGTGGCGCTGAAATGCGTGTCGTGCTGACGATTTCCCAATATGACATGATAGTCGGTAAACAGAGCGAACAAGCAACAAGCTAACAAGCTGTTTATTGATATGCTGCCTTGATGCCGACACCGTGTTTACCTAAAATAACAAATTGCTTGGTAAAAAAAGATTCTACGTCAACAGCCATCAACTGCAGGAGGAGACATTTCAGGGCTCTAAATGATTCACGATAACGAAAAAGGGACATGGATTAATTTACAATAACTTGTTCCTTCTCTGAACGAGCGTAGGGCTGGCTCGAGCTGGGTCTTCTAAAAAGCTTTGTACTGCGCTGCATCCAGTGTTGTAGGCGTTACCGAAAAAAAGTAGCCAAATACATTACTTTTCACTTGCAAATAAAGGTAACGTATTACAGACCGACGTTACCTCAAAATAAAAGGAACGCGATACCGTTTCCGTTACTGATCAAAAATAACTCACATTACTCTTGCGTTATTTTTTTAGTTATGAATCAACATGTTTTACTCTTTTGAATGTACTGGTATGCATAAGCGCAATATTAAAAAAAATATTATGCAGAAACTAACAGTATGACTTTATCTTTTTACGGTTTCCCTAAATACTCACCAAAAATATTTAAAAAAAATTCAAAACCTCAAAAATTGCCATGGCTTGGCGACGAATACCCGAAAACAAAATAATGTGTAATTTTTTAAAGTCTTGGGATGAAAAAGTGACGAGTAGCCTAACTACGTTAGACGTAAATGAAATAGGTAACATAAATACATTTCCCTTTTACTATGCTGAAAAAAACTAACGAGTACGTTTTTCTACGTTACCGAAAAAAGTAACGCGTTCCGGTAACGCCATTACTTGTAACGTGTTATTGCAAACACTTGCAGCATCAGAGTAAATCTTCAACTATAAGCGCACTTCCTATTTCGCATACGATATGTTAAGCATAAAACAAGCTACAGATAAAATAAAGCGGCACAAAATCTAAATATATATAACTCTTGGGGTGAGAAACATGCATGAATTGGCGGGGAACAATTGAGCAGCACGTGGTGGCGATCAAAACGACTTGCTTGAACGGCGTATCGGCCAACTGAGGTTGAAACTGAATGACAAACTGGAGATGAACTAAATTTAAATAACTGATACCCTGATGTATAAAACGGGCATGATCATAGGCTAGCTCTACGCATCGACTGTCATTCTCGTTTGTGATTAATTACAAAATCAACAAATGTGGAATATCGAGACTATTGACATGATCTATGCAGTAAAACCAGTCTCAATATCTATCACATCACAACTTTTACATTACAGCATCTTCCTTTCTAAGTGAGAGTCGAGGTAAGCGTTGAAAAACAAATTTAACATCGGAATGTTGAAGGGAATTTCTTTTGGCTAAAGTAAAAGGAAGCAATTCGCCTTCCCCTGTACACCGCGAGCCCATCTCGAAATGGAAAGGCCAAAAACTACATTGTTCCCCACCTGAAATTGCGTGTGACGTCCATAGCAGCCTCGGCGTGACCTCGTCACGAGTAACTCTGTCCCCGTAGTGAGTTTGAAATTTTTACAATGTCTGTTCAGTTTAAAGCTAAAGTGATATTAAAGTTGTCGCAATAAATAAATTTTCCAAATGAATTTTACCAGATTCAAGAATCCTCCCAGGCAGCACAAGGGGTTGGGCCAATATTGGAAGAGCATTGGCAAAATAAGGTCCAATGGTGGTCCACTTTAGCCAATCATCTCCCAATATTGTCTACGCCATTATATAGAATCTTCAGTCTTGGCCCAGCTTCTCCAATGACCAACCAATATTGGAAGCGCATTGGCATAAAATGGTCAATCTTGGCCTGTCAGTTCCATTCGCTTGCGAATATTGGATGAACACTGGCAAAACATGGGCAATGTTTGTCTGACAGTTCCATTGGCTTGCGGATATTGGATGAACACTGGCATAAAATGGGCAATGTTGGCCTGTCAGTTCCATTGGCTAGCGAATATTGGATGAACACTGGTATAAAATGGGCAATCTTGGCCTGACAGTTCCATTGGCTTGCGTATATTGGATGAATACTAGCATAAACCGGACAATGTTCGCCTTTGAGTACCCTTGGCTTGCTAACATTAGATGAACACTGAAATCAAATGGCCAACATTGGCCTGTCCGTGCCGCTGGCATTCCAATGTTTGATGGGGGCTGGCATAAAATGAACACTGTAGCATTCGCTTGCCAACGTTGGATAAACACGAGCTTATAATCATTACTGTTGTCCTGTTAGTATTATTGGCTCATCGTCATTTCAAGAACAGAGTGGCATATACTGGTCAGTGTGTGTAAGTCTGACAATACCACTGGCTTAATAGTGGAAGCATTGTGGAATATGCTGGTTTAGACGTGTTCGTTTTGCCTAAACAAGTTGGAATGGCTCGAACGCTTTTCAATTTTATTTAATTTTGTCAAAGCGCGATTCATGTGCTTTTCTGCAAAGTGAACAAGAATAACAAGGTACAGAACTTAATGGCGATATTTTGCTCCTTCACTGCGCACATTAAGGAGTCGCCAAGCGAAATAAGCTCATCAATACCGCCAACTGTAAAAAAACAAAAAAAACGATGTCCGCGTTATAGAGTCAACATAATAGATTATTATGTTGATTCTATGATCTCAACAGAAAAGCTTCGTACCCTAACTACGGCCTTGTGGACTGCACTTCGTATCAGGTGAAGATACTTCTTTTGCAATTGACTCGAACAAGACACTATTCTGAAATGTGGTTATGCAATGACGGCTCTATGACTTTACGACACTACTGGTGCCACAATAAGAGCCCTAATGCCTCCAACATGGCTCCAATGCACTGATAGCAGACGACAATGTTGGTCTTGATTTCGCTTCTAGCCGGAAGTGACGTCAGGCGCAAAAACCTGAACTTAAAAGCGCAAAAAAAGAAACAACGATATCAAAAGTAGGATTGCAAACTCGGCGCGCTACTGACAACTGAATTTTATTTAAAAAACATTAACAAATATAATGTATGTACGTGACTATACCTCGACCAAATAAATCGAAATTCCGCATTTTATGAAACGAGTGACGACGCTACTGATGCAACCGTCATCCTCCTTTAAACTAATTTTGAACGCCAAGAAAATTTTCCTCCCTGTTTTCGCTTCCCAGTTGCCCGTTGAATTTGTGTTTTTTACAGCAAAGGATCACACGAACATTTATCACAGTGGACGTCCAAGTTCCCCGAAAAATACCGCTTTACAGAAAGTTGGTGTGCTATGTACGATCGGGTCGTGCACGAAAGCACCCGATGTCAAAAGCCCCTGTGTCAGAATGCTCACGTACGACACCACACCCTGTTGTCACGCCTTTAAAGGCCAGTTTTATCAGAAGCCCATGACGTTGAATCCCTAGATCAGTCAAAGCCGCCTGCATACTCTTTTGATCAGGTGGTAGGGTCCTCACCGCGACGGTTGAGCATCCAACTTTTAATTAAGAGACAGCAAGTGTGCACGCCAGCGCGTGTAATGTAATCATGTTGTCATTTCTAGACCCTCAACATATTAGGTTCATGGAACAATTCTGGTTGAAGGGCGTAAAGCAATCTTAATCGTCGGCTTCATGCTACACACGTACGATCGCCGACATGTCGTTAGTATTTTAGACTACCGGTGTGGCGCATTCCACATGTTTGTGCGCATGTTTTTGTCGTCGCATGATCTCCAGTTTTGTTTATTTTGAAGCAGCTAAGCTAGTTAGTTACAATGGTGCCCTGAGGGGAACGCCAAAGTGGCGGACAAATTTTCCGGAAATTTATATCATGTTCCCTTTTTTTCCGTGCATTTGATTTGTATCATTGTCTCTTTTTTTTAATTTTGAGATTAGGCTCCAAGCTGATTTCGGAGCTTCGTGTCTGTCAGTCCATTTTCGTCCTCTCTTGCAGTAGAGTTATCATGTCTCAAGCAACCTTTTACTGCGTCGGTTTTGGAAACCCGATAGCAAATACCATTAGAGACAGACGAAAGAATTTGAGCGGGAGAGGAAGTGTAGGGTAGGGTCACGCTCGATGGCCCCAGAACGGCTTCGGAAAGGGCGAGAGAGGGCATTGAGAGAACAGTTCCCCTCCCTTTTCTCCCCACGCCATCACTAATCTCTCTAAATCTCTGCTTTGCTAGTGAGGAGGCTCTGGCGTCCTTGAGGAAGGAGGACACTTTGCATTCCTAAGCTGACAGTGCGGGGGGAGCTACGCGCAGCCAGACCAGCCACTGGCACCTGCCACCACTCTCTGTGCGTGGTTACGGGAGAGAGTGTGATCACGTGATTAAAGATAGACCTGCGATCGGTTCACCGAGTTTTAGCTTCCCTACACTCTCACAGCTTAGGGGTGGTGGAGCCCAGCCGGCGAAACGCTACGCACGCACACGCACACAGAAAGTGGGATCGCCAAGGCCACACGATAACGTAGTGGCTGGAAGAAGGTGGGGACGGCAGGGTTTGCAGGGACGGTCTCCTCAATTTCCAAACGCAGCGCATCCGCGAACTGGAAGCGGGCAGGGTGCGCTTGGCAATTTATGCATATTTTTTTCCGGCAGAAATAGTTTTTTTTTTTTTCAAGGGAAACAAGAATAGCAAGATAATCATGCGGATAGTCAGGACAACGGTGTCAGTTTCTAAGTTGTCTGAGTGCATTTAATTGCTTAGCAGACTGTTTTTATCGGGCGAAGCGGCTCGGCATCTCC
>JAZHYW010010759.1:0-13437 GCA_037355805.1 Ixodes ricinus | reverse complement strand
CCGCTTATAGGGGCTACCTAGAGCCACTCTATATGGCAGCGTAGCTGCACCAGAGTAGCAACACGACGCAAAATTGTCTAGATGCACGACTTCAGAAGCGTCGATAGTGATCTGAATTTTGGGCCTGGGAGGTTGCCATGCTAACCGTGCCGCTAGCGACGCCGGGTGGCAACTTTTTTAGTCTGTTAATATCTCCATTCGTTCATTGAAAAGTGGTAGAAGAAAAAATTGGGTTGTGGGGATATTTATACAGCGTGTGGTTGGTCGGCCATTTTAAAGTTGTCGACGAGTCACTCCGCTGTATAGATGAGCTAATTTAGTGCCAGTGCGGTTACAGCCGCATAGCACTGGGGTCTTTAACGTGCACCACGCAGTAGTGATACACGACCGCACGCCGGTACGATGCTCATCCAGATCGAAACGGGCAGGGGTGGGGCTCGAACCGCAGGATCCCTGGGTTCTGCAGCTGCGGCTTTCGCTCCACGCCCGCGTCGAGCTGGGTGTGCGGCTACAGCCCACTCGGCCACCGATCCCCTTGGTAGAAGACGATTGGCATAGTGGTATGGCACGGGCCTCTGGAGGAACGGTGCCTGTTTCTTCTGTGAAGTGAGACGATTTGCAGCCCGGGGACTGTCGGGCGACAAGAGCTGCTAAGTATCGTAGGTGCACGGACAAGGCGAGTGGTTTTCCGCGCCGCCGAGATGGCGGCCGCTTCGTGGGACGTACGTACCGTCCTTGTACTTTCGGACTTCGCTCCTATGGAACAAAATCCGATTACGCCGGCCACGACAGGACGATTGCCTCGGGACATGACTGCTGGTCGACTGCCCCATAGTAAGCGAATGTATGCTTAGCATCATATTTCTTCAAGACCCAATCATCCATTCAAGATGAGATTGTCTCACCGACTGGCGAGGAGCGACGTCGACGACGGTCTCACCCTCGTTTGGGCGATGAACAATCGACGGGGTTAAACCAAGAAGGACAGCATGGTGGTCTCCAGAGGATTGTTAACGCCATCAAAAGAGACGAACGCCGGATATGAGGTGTTCTTGCCGACAGGTCAAGTGGTCGTCCGGAAGTTTACCGGCATGCAAAAAGTCAATATTTTTGTCTGTTGTAGCACACATATCCGTGTTAAAGGGGCCATGAAATGATTTTTAACTTCTTCTTCCTTAGCTGTAATCCTCAACTCAAAAGCGAACTGTGAAATCACGCGGTCGTGACATGCTAGGGCACCGGTGCGATGACCCCAAGCTTCCACCGTGCTTTTTAAGCACACCATAGAACTTGGCATTCGCAAGTGATGATAAGTTCCGTCAGTCCACTCATTGGCCACGAACGCGAATTCAAATATTCGTCGACGAATTGATTATTGACGAGCGCATACGTCCGAGTGACGCAGTTTTCGTGTCCAATGCGTGAGCTGGGGTCGGCTGACGTCATTTTGGCCTTTGTAGGCATTGCAAAGAGGATATTTAAAACCATACAGACGTGATGATAACATTATAGCACACTGACATTAATGCGCACAAAACGGGCCCAGCTACAGAAAATAAATATTACACTCGTAAAAAATAATTGTCTGTAACTTGTTAATTACAAAGACGAACACACCTCTGAGCATCTAAGTTTAATAGTATGTGTTGATGAATAGTTATATAGCAGGTCATTTCATATACGTCATTTGAGCAAACGCCAGCTTGTCACTTGAAAAAACAAACCAAAAAACACTGCGATCAAATGCAAGCTATTGCAAAGAAAGCACGTTATATCAAAATCTTCAGAACTGCCAATTCGTAAAATCGTCGATTAGTACCGAAGGTTAAAGATCGCAGGAGCTTCTTCGCTAAAAGTTTCTGTGATTATGCGGTTACCTGGGGCTGAAACAACTTCCCCAAGGCCCAACATGCGACGCATACATTTCGCATTGATTCTCAGACACTCCAACGTTGAAACAAAGCCAAGAGTATGCGAAAATTGCATGCTAAAAGTCTTATCGATCCTCGAACACATCCTGGAATCCGAGCACCGCTACGGCGATATGACTGATGCTGTCGCACAGGTGCTAATATCCAGAGCGATCTTCCACAGAAAAGGTATAAAGTCTCATTCTTTCAGATCTTCACGTTATAAATGCGTCAGAGAGCACGAAGAAGTCCGAAATTGTCGGCAAGCAGCGGCACATTACGACTACCGCGCACCGAACAAACTCGCATCCACCAGCTCTGGGCGCTGCCATCTTACCGGTGACATCACGGCTCTTGCGAGGTCACGTGACGAGTAGTCACTCGGTTGCTATGGGCACGGTGCCAGCTCGGCTCGTTGCTATGGTACCGCGTGTGACCAATCGCGGTGAGAGGCGGCACACGGAAAAGCGTGGCGCTACTCTGGCAGCTACGCTGTCATATAGGGTGGCTCTGGGGCTGACTATACTTCGTTTCAGCTTGGGTCCAGACGCAGCCGATGCTACGAGCGCAGAGCGTGTGGCCCTGAACAGTACTTGCATTGCACGAGAGCGCGTGCTCCAGCATGGACGCTGAAAGCCCGGAGCTCGCGCTTGTAGCATCAGCTGCGTCTGGACCCAAGCTGAAACGAAGTATAGGTCACCTGAGGAAGTGCGAGCGCGCCGCATTTGCTTTTGCTTATTTAATACTTCCTCTAGTTCGCTGAAACGCCACCGCGTTTTCTGGCGCTGCAGCTTAACTCACTAGCAGACGCTTTCGCGTGTGTATCTGTGTGTGTCCGCTCCACGACCGGCGACGTTTTGAGGATAATCGGCTGTATTTTAAGGACTTCTCTCATCTTGATTGTGATTGTGCGTTCGGTAAAGAGCTACCAAGCTGATCTAGGTCGCATTCTTCTCTGGTCAAAAGATAACAAACTTCCCTTAAACTTAAACCAAATGCGCTATCATGCACATCACTGCCTCGCGCCAAAATTCGACCCTCCAACACTTTTCTTGAACGCAGTGGAGCTCCCAAGAACAACGCATATCCACCTCCTAGGTGTCATCATCGACCAGAATTTCGATTTCCATCCCTATGTCCAAATTAAACGTCGTGTCCGGGGAAAGGTGACTTCCTGTCTTCGTCATTCGGTCCACAAGTAGAGCCAGTCCCGATGTGCCCAGATTGCTGTTCACAAGCACTGGTGTTGCTCATCCTGGAATTTTGCTGCTCGGTGTCGGATTCGGCAACCAGGTAACATGTTGCCTCCCTCGAGTTGGTGCAACGTCGCGCTTCCTACCTTATTATGAGGCGCCAACTCTGCCCCCGAACACCATCGTATTGAGAACTGCAAGTCCTCCGTTCAGTCGGCAGAGACCCGCTTCAACATCAACGTCAAGTAGAGGCCACGCGGCTCCAAGCGACTTTTCTGCTACCGGACTCCTCGCTTCCTTTTGCCTCCTATCTGCGACGTACTCGCACTGGTGTACTGCAGCCCCTTTCAAACCGTACGCTTCGTCACTAGAACTTCATCGCACCCATGCAGTGCAACTTTTGGGGTTCCCCCCTCCCCTACGCCAGTCACCAGTTCACCACCAATCGACAGTGTGTCACTTCGAACATTCACCGAGAGCGTCACGGCCCACCTGCGGAGCATTTTAACTCGATATTTTATTCCGATCACGGGAGTGGGCTCCAGCAGGCGGACTGGATGCACCATCCCGTATACTCGTACAGTACACCCTACTGATGATTGGCTCACAATACTACCTATTCTGCTCGAGAAACTATAATATAGTGACTCATTTTAACCTATTCTATACACACTATGTGCTAGCATTAGCGCCTGCCCATTAAATGCGACAAAAATCACCTGAAACCGTTATTTCCATACGCTCTCATTGCCTTCCATAGCGGCCGCCGCGGTTTTGGTGGTGAGCTAGTGCGGCGCCTAGCGGAATACTCGGTCCCTCCAAGCCATTCACGTGCTATTTCTTGGCCCGCGCGCTCCCATAGGCAAAAGCGGAGTGAGCAGGTCGCCCCTAATAAAGCTGGTCGCGGCCTCACTTATGGCTGCCATCTTCCGCGGTTGTAGGGTAAATACAACTTTTCTGAACTTGTTTAAGTGTGAGCATAGCCACCGGAGAGTTTTCGCGCGCTCTGCTTTGGCCTTTTCAAACGGTGGGCTGCGCAGAAGAAGCGAACCAAACCAGTTTTCTAGATCTCCGCATGCGGCACGCATAACTAAACTAGAAACAGAAACGCAATCAGCTGAAGGCACGCTGTCAAGTGTGAGCCCGTGGCATGAACATCGCATTTTCAAATAGAGGCAAGTAAATCAATTTTTTGTTGATGCGTATTTTTAGTCGCACTTCCAGTTTTTGCGTTGTTTCGCTGGATGATAGCTCAGAATGCAAAGATTTAGTGCGAATGTATATTTGTCATCTGCGGATACTGTCTGGGCCGGTGGGACAGGCATATAAATATTTTTGTCGTCATGCATGAGAACAGCTTTCTGAACTTCACTTACGTGCAGAGACATTTTTTAGCCACTTTTTCGAGCTTCAAAAAGATGAACTTTAAAATTTCGATAAACTTCTTCTCTTTTTTAATGTCTGTATGTTGCGGCGAGAGGTCGGGAGCACATTTCGCTCTGCTCCAAAGTTTCGTAGACTAGAGTCACTAAATGAGTGGCACTACAGTAGACCGACAAAAATGGTGATGATAATTCACGGCTTTTTTTTGTATTGATTTGATTTGGTTGCGAGCGTTGCCAAACGGCTCGCAACAGCAGTCTCTCTCGGTGAAAACAATGGCCTGAGTAGCGCAGCCAGCGCGCGAATGGTTTTGGAGGCCATGGTGTGAGACACAATAAACGGGGCGTGCTGAAAAAAAAATGGAACGCGGCAGCGCTGGCTGCAACCTATAGATGCTATCTGTTTCCTGTTGTTCTTAGTCACGTGGGTTCCGTATCTGGTATGCAGGACGAACAAAATGATAAACATTTCAGCCTGGTATGTGCGAGAAAAAAGGAAAGACGTTTCCTTGTAATGCCGAATTAGAGCGCAGCTCTTGAGGAAGAGGAGGGGAGGGTACGGAGAGGAGGGCATCCTCTTTTCCTCCGTAGCCTCTCCTCCTCCTCCATCCTCCTCTCCTCCTCCATCCTCCTCCTTCTCTCTCCTCCTCCATTCCTGTTCCTTCCTTCCTACTCTCCCTCCTCCCTCAGCCTCCTTCTCCCTTCCTCCTCCCTCGTGACGTCACTTGTGACCCTAGCGACCCTCGTGACGTCACTTGTGACCCTCGTGACCTTCGTCAAGGCCTTCACGAGTGACCTTCATGACGTCACTCGTGAAGGCCTCGTAAGGTCACTGTGAAGGTCGTGACCTTCACGAGTAACCTTCGTGACATTACTCGTGACCTTCGTGACGTCAAGATGGTCACTCGTGAAGGCCTCGTGAAGGTCACTGGTGAAGGTCGTGATCTTCACGACTGACGTTCGTGACGTCATTCGTGACCTTCGTGACGTCACCCTTGACCCTAGTGACCCTCATGATATCCTCGTGATCCTTGGGACGTCATACGTGGCGTCGTGTGTGACGTCAATATGGGAAATGTCCCATAATGCAACACGCGGTTACGCCGACGGCGACTCGGACGCCGACGCCGCTCAAGCCGAAAACGGGCGCCTAAGAACTGCGCTCTAATATAGGTGAGGCGAAAAGCGAGAATGTGTTACAATCACGCATTTTTCGTAAACACCTTCCAGCGGCGTGGAGAGATCAAAACGATGATTTCCTGCATACCAGAGGTTTTCGACATTCAAGATGGCTGTGCCCTTGTGTAAAAGGTGCAATGGCGACGTGCGCAATCGAAAGCGTCGCTGTGATCGTGGTGACTATGATGTAAGCAAAGACTTCTCATCAACGGAAATAAGAGGAAAGTAAGAATTTCAAATCTTGAGGCAGTTGGTAGTGTTGGTTTGAGAGCGCTACGACTTCATGCTTCCATCCATGCTCATTACAAACACCATCAAACTTGCTGTTCGCAAGTTAATGACGTCCCCAAGAGACAACCATTGGAGGGCGCCACCAAAAGATCTTGCCGCTAATAGGAGGTAATCACTGGATGTCATATTTGAGGGCGATGTTTAGGCGCATGCCAAGAACGCGCTCGGATTAATAGCCTGGTAGGACTGGCAATCTTGATGGTACGGAATGCACGTTGCAAAGCTCGACGTACACCTAAGCATTTATTATCAGTTGTGAATGCAGAAGCATGCAAAGCCGCTCGTCCGCTCCCTTTGTCGTCTCGCTCGTCCACTTCCTTTGTCGTCTGCTGCGTACCAGCGGGTGCGCGCGCTTCGGGATCTCGGAGGTCATGGCGCAACGACCAATGGGAGCCCCGTCGACGCGCGCCAGCCGATGGAACCGAAGGCGAATTGCTCCTGTTGGGATTGCGGGATCGCGGAAACTAGGAGCCTTTTCGCACGCTTCCAACTGATGAAGTCAGCTCGCTCCATGAGACATGTAATGCTTTCGGATTAAAACAGACCAACTCTATTTTACTTGTAAGCAGTGATAGAGTGCAGGCGAGCTGGTAATTATTCGACATATTATAATCCCTGAGATGGAGAACAATAAAAAAACGGACGAACACAACAGAATTTGTTGTGTTCGTCCGTTTTTTTATTGTTGCCCATCTCAGGTTTACAGGATGTCTATTTTACTATTCAGGTAATAGTGAGCAAAAGAAATGCAGAAGCTATCATCTGGATGATCGTCGTCACTGATCTCGTTTGTAGTAGTCTGCATCGCGGATCGGGAGCACGTCGGTGGCACCACCGGCGGATATTAGTTGTGCACCAGGCAATGCACGCAAGTCTATGGGAGAAACAAACGAAAGTCGTAATATTGAAGCTTGTACGCTGTGCTCGAAGACGAGTATTTTATGATGTGCTACGATCATTATATCAGGTGCTTGGGGATCGAATCGATATTTGTCAAGCGTTTGAACGCCGATTAGGAAAATCAAACTTGCGGGAGCACCAACAGGCTGAGCTGGCAAGCTTCTCTCGTAGTGGAGTACAGCAAAGGAACTTGTCGTCAATAAGACCGCCCTCGGAGAAGCCCAGATGTTGATAATGTCGAACAAGTTCAATGTTCACAGCGTCTTTCCGGGAGTGAGCGAATTCCGAATAGCAAAGCGTTCAAGCTTGTCGTCTGCTAAACCCAACTCATCGAAACCACGCCGAAAGATACTGCGAATAATACGGGTGATAAGTTGGAAGCGTGCTTGCTCGAGCTGCCGCTGCTGCCAAGTGTGGTCCCGGTCGCTTGGGCTGCCTTATGTAGAACGATTTCCGTCGTTGATGTCGCGAGTTGTCGCTGGGGGCGTTTCCGAATGGGACAAAGGGACCAAAGCACGTGGTACTGACGTCGGCTTGATTAAAACTTGATAACCACGCCGAAAGATCACTGCGAATAATACAGGTGATAAGTTGAAGCGTGCTTGCTCGAGCTGCCGCTGCTGCCAAGTGTGGTCCCGGTCGCTTGGGCTGCCTTATGTGGGAACGATTTCCGTCGTTGATGTCGCAGTTGTCGCCAGGGGCGTTTCCGAATGGGACAAAGGGACCAAAGCACGTGGTACTGACGTCGGCTTGATTAAAACTTGATAACCACGCCGAAAGATCACTGCGAATAATACAGGTGATAAGTTGAAGCGTGCTTGCTCGAGCTGCCGCTGCTGCCAAGTGTGGTCCCGGTCGCTTGGGCTGCCTTATGTAGAACGATTTCCGTCGTTGATGTCGCAGTTGTCGCTGGGGGCGTTTCCGAATGGGACAAAGGGACCAAAGCACGTGGTACTGACGTCGGCTTGATTAAAACTTGATAACCACGCCGAAAGATCACTGCGAATAATACAGGTGATAAGTTGAAGCGTGCTTGCTCGAGCTGCCGCTGCTGCCAAGTGTGGTCCCGGTCGCTTGGGCTGCCTTATGTAGAACGATTTCCGTCGTTGATGTCGCAGTTGTCGCTGGGGGCGTTTCCGAATGGGACCAAGGGACCAAAGCACGTGGTACTGACATCGGCTTGATTGAAACCACGCCACGCCGAAAGATCACTGCGAATAATACAGGTGATAAGTTGAAGCGTGCTTGCTCGAGCTGCCGCTGCTGCCAAGCCAGTGACGTCGAGAGACAAGGACAGCTCTGGCCACCAGCTCCGTGCCCTCGCTCCACTAAAATCTAAAAAGGCAGGTCGTTACTAGCCGGCAAAACCGAGGTAAAGGAGGCCGACATAGGCCGCACAGAAAAGTTGGCCTTGCAAAACTCCTCTCACAAGACACGCTCTTTCACGAAGCGACAACGCAAACGTTTCCGTTTGCGTTGTCGCTTCGTGAGTTTTTTAGTCTCCCAAGTGGGCGGCGACACTCTACAACAGTTAAAAACACACCTCGGACACGAACCACGGCTATAGTTTAGATGTCTGCTTGCAAGGAGGAAGGGGAGCTTTCAGAAACGAAGAGCTTGGCTTTTGGAGGTGTTTAAATGCGCTCCCGAAAGGGAAACCGTACTCTCAGTAAAAGCTGTGCAGCGTACTCAAAGCTCTGCGAGTCACGCAAAAACAAACTGACAGCACCGGCGTGCGACACAGTGGCGTCAGTAGGGTCAGCGGCACCCGGGGCGGTCCGCCCCCCCCCCCCCCGCACCCTCCTTGGGACGCCACCGCTGCGACATCACCGCGGCCATGGTAACGAAAAGCCGCGTATTAGGGAGCAAGACGCAAGGCGTCGAAGGAGAGGATCCAGACATAAAGGGGCGATGCAACGATATTCAATTGGAAAGTTTGTCACTTTACACGAGCTTACTGGCACTAGTGGGACTCAAGGTTACTCGCACGCAAAGCCACTGACCAAGAAACTTCTTTGTTGCGCGGTAATTTCGAGGACAAAACCGAGCGTTTTCATTCAAACTCTCCTTCGCAAAACCTGATGACGTAGCTGGGCGGAAGCAGTACCCCCAGTGACGAAATTTGAATGCGGCTCATAGATTGGACCCGAACATTGCGTGGGCACTCGATTTGGGCTCGTGATAATCTATAGCTCGAGAATAATTTGGGTAGTGTCCTGTGTCCAATCGCTGCAATGACAACACCCGAACCATAACAATGTCTGGAACTCAGCGCCTGTCCTGTGCTTTGCCAACCCCAGCGCATGGCTTTGATCAACATTGGCGGCATATAATAGGCTACAGATCACGTGGCCGATTGTCCTGGCTGCGAGTTGAGGGGGGAACTCTTGCTCGTTTTTGTTTATTTTTTTCTGCGACTTCGATTTCGTGTGGTGAAAAACGAACGGTTATTTCACAGGTCATTAACGTCAGGGATCCGTTCTAAGCGGTATTTGCGCAAAATACAAAAATCGTTGCATCGCCCCTTTAAGACATAAAGCAGGGGAGACAGGTGGCAACCCTGCACGCTCCCCTTGTCACGAAAAAGAGAGCAAGGATCCGGTCATTTACTTGGAGATGGCTTGTCAGCCCACTGTACAGGGATCGGAGCAGGGCTACAAAGGTATCAAGAAACTCAAAAACTTTCAAAACTTCAAAAAGAAAACAGTGCTCGATTCGATCGAAGGCCTTAGCCTGATCGAATCGAACCTGTAGTAAAATTAGCGTACACAAAAAAGATCGCGCGTGAGAGACAGGGGCGAGAAGATATTCCTGCCGGGTACGGAACACGTCTCTGTCGGGCTTACAACATGGGGCAAAATGTGACGCAGACGGGAGACCAGCAGCGACGTCACCAACTTGTAAGCTGTGTTCAAAAACGTTATGGGCCGCCACGCCGAAGGGTCCGACGGTAAGCCACCCTCCTTAGGGAAGAGCACCATGCCACCACGATTGAAAGCTTTGCGGAACGGCGCCGGTTTCCAGAATCCCGTTGACCAGCTGGACAAGAGGGGCCCCCAGGCATCTCCCAAAAAGTAACGTAAGATTCGGCTAGCCATCCGGCCCTGCGGCGGACCCAGTCTTCATAGCACGAAAGATCTCGAAAAGTTCATCGCAATCGGTGGGACGCACGAGAGACGAGGCCAAGAACTCCGGGGCAAGCAGGAACGTCGCCACAAAAGTGGCGAACTTTCCCAGCAAAATTTTTGGATGCAAGGTGATCCGAACAAAAAAGTTGTGAAAACAAATCCCTGAAAACCGTGTCTATGTCGTGCGGATCGTCGGAAAGACTCCCGTCCGGGAGCTGGACATTATGAATTAAAGGCGGTCCGCCCCCACCAGTTCGCACGGCGCGGAGGCACCGAAGAACCTCTGGGTTATCATCAGGCCGGTCTTGCAGTCGCTGCTTGACAACCGTTCGGGAGGACATGCGTAAACAGCGCTGGTGTCGATCACGAAGGACCGCCAGGTATTCTTGCATCAGGTGTGTGCGCCCGCCTCCACGCTGCACTGCGCGGGTGCGGTTGACAATCTCGTTGAGAGCGTCGGTCGTCCTGCGTCTAAGCATTTTCCACGCTGGTGTTGCAAGGAAACGGCAGTCAGCCTTGATCCCATCTCACCGGGTGTAAGCCAGGGGAACGACCTTCAGTGACACCCCATATAGTTGTCGCAGGCTTGAAAGGGCTAAGTCATCTCGCAGAAAGGAGACGTCCATTCGCCATGTGTTGCCTCGCGGTTCGTAAAAAACTGGAGACGTCGAAATCAATGGACACTGGGCAATGGTCCGAAATCTAGCCCACGGCTATCGGAAAAGAAAGCACAGTGCAGGTTTCAATATCAGTAGCTAGGCAAGAAGGAACATAAGCCCGATCTAGACGGCTCAACGAGGAGCCTCGCGACCACGGGGACATGTTCGCCGTTCCATTTAACTCGAGCCAGCCATCTCGCAAATTGTACAGCGTAAGTATTCGTACAAGCTTACGGGCATTCGAAGTGGGGACGTCCAAGTAAAGGGCCGCGAACATCTTGAAACCCGCAAAGCAAAAAGGAACCGTCGTCGGGAACATATTGAAAAAGACTATTAAAAAAACTGTTAGACGCCGAAGCACGCGCAGGCGCATAAACACTCACTACCCGAAACTTAGCATGACCCACAAAAAGGAGTATAAAAGAACGCGGCTGTCAGGATCCCAAAGAGAAAATGCGCCTCTAAAGAAACGAGAACCAAAAGTTAAAACACCCAAGCCGCATGAGCGTGACAAAAAAAAAAATCTCGTGCGAAAAAAAAATTTGTTCCCCGAAGAAAAAGCAGATCGCAGTGTTCCGCCTGGTAAAAATTCAGAAACTCGCGTTGTTTGTTCGGGGAGCGAAAATCTTGAACATTCAAGGTAATTACGTGCAGGCCCATAAAAATAAAGAAATAAAGACATAACAGCATGGTCAAAAGAAAGGCTAAAACGTGAGGCTGCGGTCCTCGTCCAAATCATAAGACTCGGAACGCTTTTTCTTTTTTTTTTTTTTTTGACGGTGGACGCGATGGGCTTGTCCGAGCCGCTGCTAGTGCTCGGAAACATTCGCTTCGCGTCACCACGGTCAGCCGCCCCGTCCTCACCTTCATCAGAAGAAAACTTGGACGACTCACGTTGTGTTGATGGCGACAACTCAAAACGGGTGGGAGGCTCTCGTTGGCCTGGGGTTGGGTCCATGTCGTCGGACATGACCAGACGACCGGGGCTATGACTCGGGTCGGCTCATGTCACTCTCCTAGGAGTTGAGGGCGTCGGGAGATGCTGCAGCGTCATCTTGCAGTCGAAGCGACGGCCGAGGCTGTCGCTTCATTCCAACTCCATTCCGGGGAATTAGAGCGTCTCGATAATTCCAATCCTTTCAACTCCTAGGAATGGGGACACTGGGCCCATTCCCACTCCTGGATTGGCTGAATCGTTCCATTCCATTCCTCTAATTCCTAAACGTAAAAAGGCACTTGACAGATATTGTGTTGCAGGGTTGGGCAGAAATACTCAAAAATGTATTTGGAAATACAAATCCTGGGACAGATGAAAATAGTAGCTAAGCAAAAATACTGATACCCAAATTAATCTGTAAAAATCCATCGCGATGGCGTATCGGAAGTAAATTTTGAAAGGAGGCAAAAAGTCTTCGGAGATACAAAATACATGAATACATTTCCAGGTAGGGCAGAAATACAAATACTAGATAACGCAACACATTTTTCAATTTTTTTGAGACGCCAACTGAAATTAGAGGCTTTAAGTAATGAAGCGGAAGTTTTTTTATCCTAAAACGACTACCCCCAGGCTTGGCACTTCACCTTGAAGGTAGTGGTTCCGGACCGGAAAGGAGTCTTCATGTGGTTCAAAAAAAACGTTCCATCAAGGATTGACCGTGGTTCCTTCCCTGGCATCCTGTCTGTCTGACGAGTGATGTGAAAAGACTTCGACCTCTAAATACATTCCATTATAACATCACAACTCCCTTGTCCAATAGGGGCCACCCTTGTCAACACTGATCACATGACTGGCACGGCGGGATCGAACTCGGTATTCTTGTATCTGTAACTGTTGCATTGAAGTCAAGAAACGTTTCTCACGCTACTGTATGAAAGGACAATACGTACTTTCAAGCTGTAGGTGACCTCGTTGAAGATCATGTAGGCAGTTGCATTTGGAATTTTCGAGAATAGTGGACCACCTGAAGCATCCTGGAGCACGTGTCTCTATCTTTTGTTACGGTTGAAAATCGATACAGTGGCATCCCTGTTAGACGGTCCTTCCTGCCGACCCTCCGCCTCAACGCATGAATGGCAGTCCTCAAGTTTCGCCTAGCATCATCCAAACAGAGACCTCGTGGATTGCGACTGAGATGGCCGGCACAGGTGCAGAGCTCTCCGAGAAACAGCGCGCTCGAGACGAGTCGCAGGTGTACGAAGTCTGGGTCGGCACTGCGACGCCAAGTCTGGCCTCCTTGCTGGTCACCGGATCACCAGAGCAGCGGGTCACGTTCACATCCAGCCGTGATGACGTACCCTTGAGCAGTGCAATCTTACAGGTGCAGACGCATTCGGATATGTGTGAGGTATCACTGCTTCAGTCATCCTACTATTTCAAGTCAACCACCGCCAGATTCGTGCTGCAGCAGAATGTGACTCAGCTACTCGGCCACAGGCAAATCAACACTTTTGATTTCCTATTTTTCAATGCTCTCAACTAACTAGAAGTGCCATTGAATGCCAGTAAACAATGACTAATGAAATCCCAACCAGGGACCTGCGGTAGAAGATGCTCCGACTCAACTCCTGGTACACTACCTGTTTCGAGTCCCGACTGCGCAACACTTCTCAGAAGAGAAAAATAATTTGTAAAATCGGAAGGAATCTTGCTCAGCATAGTAATAATGCCCACATATCTCCTTTACCCTAATGCCCTCGGAAATAAAAAAAAAAGGCGTTCGGACTTGTATTTTGTTTTTCAGAGGGGGGGAGGGGGTATTTCTAAGAAATGTAACAAAATACATTTCATCCTG